>JAYMFT010007312.1:0-17049 GCA_038088735.1 Panulirus argus
TGTGTGTGTGTGGTGTGGTGTGGTGTGGTGTGGTGTGGTGTGGTGTGGTGTGGTGTGGTGTGGTGTGGTGTGGTGTGGTGTGTGTGTGTGAAGAATTTTTATGAAGGGGAAAGGTCCCTTTCAGGGATCATCAGAATAATCAATGGCCTGTGTGAAGGACCATTTAGTATGGCGATGGTTCTTACAGCAGAGGGCAAGACAAGGGTGTAGTTCAAAATGTGAACCACTATAAGGGAAAACAGTTCAAGAAAGAGGCCATTAGGGAAGAAAACAATCCAGGTTTGGTCTTCTAGTCAGGGAAATATACAGAGCACAACTGCTAGAAAAAGAAACATTTCAAAAGAGGGAAGGTGACAGTCCTCTCAGCAAGAGTCAAACATTTAGCCAAGGAATGATCCATTAAACCAGGGTACAATCTGGCCTGGCAGACCCCTAAGAGCCATATAGAGGAGTGACCAGCCAAATGAGAACCTTCAAACTCTGGCCAAAAGATCTGGCACAGCTTCACTACCTTTCAACAATCTCCTCTAGAGAGAAATTCCTTTGATATCCTGGAATGGGGACCATCTTCAGATTGTATTAAGCACTTCATATAAGACACAGAGTGCTGTTGACTCAAAGTCACACCATATCCTGAGGCAAACAGTTCACTTGGAAACATTATGCCTTCAGATTCATGATATGCATATTCAACAACTGGAGAGTTTGTGGTGATGATTGGTTTGCACAAAATGATTCTGTAAGGGACAAATGGTGGGTAAACTGCATGATAATACTGGAGTACTGCTTTATTATTATTCCATAAGATGCAGAGCTTTCTCATTACCTTGCTCACAAGCCACATCTTGTTAAGAAGATAAAAAGTTAATAGTACAACTTACCATGTAGAAGCTGAGAGCAAAGGCAACAATAAAGAGCAAAAACACTGTGAAGAACTTGATGAAAGTGGCAAAGATGTCTGTAAACATGACAACATAGATCCCCAGAAAAGGAAGCTTGCGGATGAAGAGTAGCAGATTCATCCATGCCAGAAAGATGGATGCTGCTCCAACTTGCCACTGCCAATCCTACACATGAACAAAAAGAACAATTAAAGAAGATAATCAACATGCAATAACAAAAACTCATAAACTTAAAGACATGCAGTTAATAATGCTGTCACTGTATTCTCAGACAGCACAAACCTTTCCTTCTTCTTAGAAAAAAAAAATCATAAGAAACACATTTACTTACCCCTTAGATATCATTTGCTATTTTGATTTTTCTTTTTTAATGCTAACAGTATCATGTCTTCATAGCTCTCAGTAAATACTTAAAATCTACCTTCTCTTGCTCACCACTGATTTCAGAAGCTCATTTCATTTAACCATTCTTAAGCTCAAGATCTCACAATAGCCCTACTGGTTTTCATTGCTTTTTATAGCAATGTTAAAGTTCTCTACTACTTTCTATTACTCATAGCAGTTTAAATCAGCATGTCTCACTAAATCATGCTCATGAAATATAATTAGCCACACTCACTCACTCTCATTGCCATAAAACAGTATCACAGTTATTCATATTTATCTATGTCTAAAATAAGGTACTTTTATTAGCTTCCGTCAAATAATGTCAGATAACCCCACCTATGTTCACCAGCTTACATAAACTAACCTAACTTACTGTCATGGGTTTATGACAACTATCTTAATCATCCATCATTGGGTCTACCCATACAGTGATACAAATCTGATAACCATCCAAGTATTTGCATGATTACCTGTCAACCTGAGGCCAATGCTTAAAAGTGAATAAAATATTTGGGTAGTGATATGGTATTTAGCATCATGTTGAAATGATATCTACAGCAGATTCATCTCTTTGGGAGTAAGCAAACATTTCTTTTTCTTTACTATACAGTAATTAATTACTTTTGTCACAGTGTATAATGTATTTAATTCATTTGTTCTGAAACTTTTAAAAACATGGTAAATGTATATCTACCCAAATACCTGTCCTAAATGATGCCATACAATAAATCATTCTATCTAATCATGGCTGAATAATAATGCTAGATGTAATCTTTGCTTATGAATAATATGAACAACTCCTAATGGAGGATATACATTTAGATTAAGGCTTGTATTGTTCGCAGAAATGATACTACTTTAGTAGCTCATTTAAGTGGTGTCTACAACCAAATTCTCTCCAGGCTTTTTCATCTATCTTCAATAGAAACTTATTCAAACTCATTTTCTTGATAAACATATTGTAGGTTAATATCAAATTAACTAATCAATCTGGTGTTACCATACTACGCCTGCTTGAGGTCACACCGTGACAGAAAAGTCATCTTTGGTGAGCCTGTATATCTGTCAATAAATGATAAAAGTACACACTCATCAAAGAACTTCTTGCTTAAAAGGGGTCCTTCCTGTCTACGCTACTGAAAGTTGCACAGCCCTGAAGATGCAAGAACCCCTAGATTACTGATGTGTTCATGGGGTTATATGATGATGATGATAATAATAATAATAATAATAATAATAATAATAATAATAATAATAATAATAATAATAGCAACTTTATGATGACGATGATGATAATAATAACAATAATAATAATAATAATAACTTTATGATGACGATGATAATAATAATAATAATAATAATAATAATAATAATAATAATAATAATAATAATAATAACTTTATCTCTGGGGATAGGGGAGAAAGAATACTGCCCATATATTCCCTGCATGTTGTAGAAGGTGACTATGAATGGCATAAGTGGGTGGCTGGAAATCCTCCCTTCCTGTATTACTTTTCAAAAGAAGGAACATGACAAGGAGCCGAGCGAGGAATTTTCCTGCAAATGCTCAGTCAGTGTTCTTGACACTGCCTAGCTCACACGAAAAAAATGGCACGCATGTATAAAAAAAAAGACTAATAATAACAATAATAATAATAATAATAATAATAATAATCAAGATGCTGTCAAAGGAATGAACCTGGGCATGTGACACGGCCAGTAGAAATCATGGAAAGGTCTGAGGGGCTTGGATGTGGATAAGGAGTTATGGTTTCAGTGCATTAAATACGATAGTTAGAGAATGGATATGAGTGAACGCGGCCTTTCTTTGTCTGTTCCTGGCATTACCTCACAAACACAGGAAATGGTGATCAAGTATAAAAAAAAATAAAATGACAACAATAATAACTAATTCATCTTTAATTTCAGCTAGTTTCCTACTAACTTAATTATGTCAATATCACTCCCATGTACGGTTAAGACACTAACACAGGTTGCATAAATCTAGATTAGGATAGTTTCTTTCTCTAAGAATGACAGTGTTTAGTTTCTCAACTACTCTCCTGTGTTTGATCTGTTCACTATACCATTAAGTTTTTAGTTTAAATGGTTATTGCTTCATGTTAAGTATCTTCTCAACATTTTCTCCAATTCTTATTAGTAATTCTTTACTAAATGGCTTCAGCTAATCTAAATCTGATCATCTTCTCTGTTCTCCCTTACAGACTCAGTCTTTCTTTCACAATGACTTTCTAGAGATCTGCTTAATAAACTGAACTAAAGCTAGTTTCAGCATCTCAGCTAAACTTCATGAGTTTGTCTCCAAGGTTGTTCACAAAGAAATTAAATTTGTTTTCTAATGACTTACCTGCCTAATAGGGCAGTTATTGAAATCCCATACAAGCAGCACAGCAGTAATATAGCAGCACCATTCCATCAGATTTTCCAAGCCTATATAATTAAGACGAGCCTAAACCAAGGACAATAAAACATTGATTAATGATCTGTAAACCATCAAGAGTTAACAATACAAACTATGATATCTTGACAGTAAAAAAAAGTCTTTGACAAAATATTACTGATAATATATAATTTTGCATTATAGTAGTAAACCAGTAAACCTATTGTATATCTTTCACAAAGAAGCTAAACTAGTTTCATATGAACCAGTATTATACCAGTGATTAAATAGCAAATTGGTACAAATGGTGAAAATGCTGTTGTGAAGTAGGTGGCACCTGAGGGAATAAAGGAAATTGTTAAGCTAGTGAAAACGATTGGTTTACTTTGAAGATAGCCATCACACATATGAGATGAGTTCAGCTGAAATAGGTAGTAAAGCCCTTCAGTTATACAAAACTTGATAATCAGCAGCAAGAGTACTAAAATTTCTTGGAATATATTTATTGATTTTTTGATAAACACTTACCTATATCTGTATATCATCATTAACACCATTCTTAAGTTTCATAAAAGGGCATCACATGTACAGTCTGAAAATCACTTATACTTCATTTTCAACCCACGTTCACTGTGGACTTCTACACTTATACAAGCACTAGTGACTTTTTCACTTTACAAACCAAGTAAATTCATCAAGTGATATCAGTATTTCCATTCATGCCATCTGAATAGTAAAATGCTTCCATTGCATCTGATCCATTGCTTCTATTAACAGTCAAGATGGAATTTCATTTAGTATTAAGACTGTAACTGAATCAGAAAGATTTATGTTGTCTTGGAAAGAGATGATTCAAGGTGAACTTTTTAGCATAAGCAAAACAAAATAATTACTTATGCATTAACAGTTTCTAGTACAGTCAAAGAAATTACTTAACTCATAAAATGTTATGAATATTGCTGCAAGTTGAAAATCAAATGCAAACAGTTCTATAAAGATATTATGGATTTAAAAAGCAATCAAGCATACAGAAAGGAAAGCATACATATCATCTAAAAATCAAAATTAGAAACAAACTTTGAGCACTGGTTACTGAAGAAATTGAAAACTCTCTTTCAAGCATAACAAGGAAATGTAAAATTTGGTGAATAATGGACAAAGAATTTTACTTGAAACCAGATGCGTAGACTGTGGACAAGGAAAACAAGACTGCTAATCAGAAGAAATATATGATGGGGCCAGTGGATATCTATGGCACTGTAATACAAGTACACAGAAAAAAAAAAAGAGTGATGGAATTTACAGTTTATGCAATTAAGAGAGTTATGATGGAACTAACAAAGAAAAAGGTGGTTTTATGGACTACACAGAAAAAGCTTTGAATAAATACAAGAGAATTATTGAGAAAATATTAACGAGTCAAATGAAAGATAAACCAGGAATGAATGATTCATTTTTCAAGGTAGAAATGGCATTTTCACCCTAACCAAACCTTGCTCTCTCATGCAAGAAAAGTTTTTTCTACACCTGATGGCTCTTTATCTTGGACAACTATTGCACATTCTTAAACACCACACAATCTTTCAAAGATGATAATATCCATTCCTAGACTTCCTACAGTTCCTTACTACTGCCAACAGCATATCTATCTTTTTATTTCTACTTCCTCTATTATGTACAGCTGCTGTATCAATCCATGGTCATCATTCATTCTAACACTCAAGCCAATCAAAGTCAGATCCCATGTAAATGAATCTGAATCTTGAAAAGGGACCTTGACAACTGAGGGTGTCAAGAACATCATTAGCAAAATAATCAAACTTAAATTCTACATAGGAATCCTTACTTTGATCACAGGAAAGTACAGTGTAATATAGTTAAGAAAAAACTGTATATTGGTTCACAAACAATCAAGGAATTATCATTATAATAATCAGAACTTACTGGGTTATTCTGGCTATAAAGGTGCAATGAAAAAATTTACTGGAGACAACACATGTGCAATAGGTGATTGGACAACACTTTTGTGCTACAAGTGGAAGTTATATTTCATGACTAATATCTTTAAAAAGGCATTTTAATTTTTACAGAATATCTTATATTTATTATATGGTATTAAAAAATGTGAATGATGTATGAAAAATTGAAGAGATCAAGTCATTTTAAGTATCCTGAACAAAAACGTGGTCTTCCTTAATAAAATAAACCTGAAAAGAATGTGACATTTTATATCGTGCATATTCCTAGTGTATGTAACTCTGATATATTTAGATACCGAATGACACTTAATATACAGACACAGGTGACTATCAACATGTAATTATACGGGTGAACAAGAAATTATCTAAGGCTTACTTTCAAGCCATCCCCACAAAAGCATACTGATAACAAGTGCTTGGATCCTTTGTGAACTACCATTCTGTGACTTTATTCACAACATTTACTCAGATCACTTAATCAAAGCATTATGTAGAACCAACCAGTGAATCACTTTACATTCAATTTATCTTTTTCATCACATTAACAATACTCCAACTGAGTTGTTTTGTTAATGTAAGGGTTTAAGTATTCATTTGGAGTGTTCAAAACATTCAAGAAAACCAGAAAACATGCAAGAGTGCTTGCATGACCAAAAGTAGTTATTCTGTTGAAAGACTTGAGTGCATGTCATGAATAAAAGTCTTACTGTGAAACACATGGTGTGATATATAATACATAGTAACAATGCAGAAGCTTATGTGAGTGAGCGTGATTATAACTCAATAAGATGTACTTTACCAGAAGACTATTACAACATCCCTGTAATAATAAACACAGTTACTATTTCTTTTAATTATTCATATTCAATTAAACCCTATTTGTCAAGGTTACTACTAACTTGCAAATTTACTACAGTTCTGAGATGATGTGATATTTTAAGTTTCCAAATACAACTTCACATTTACCTGGGTTTCTGTTTGTAATGTAAATGACCTTCAATATAAAAACTATATATTAAAACTATAGAAAGTCATTTGATTAATGGGATTCATATACACTTTAAATTAAGTTGCAAAATCCACTATATGTGAACAGAAATAAAGAATGTAATATAGCAGTCAATCAAAACATTATGGTATTGTTTCTGCATTACACACAAAAAAATGTTTTTTTTTAGTTCTTGTCTTACTGAGCCTTGTCACAGATTTACTTAAATGAAACATTTACTGAGATCACTTAATCATATTTTATAAATCATACCATTTAACTCACTTTACTAGTATATTGTACTTAGTTCTTTCCCTACAGTAACATTATTTAAGCTCTTTAAACATCCATTTCAATTTTTTTTTCCAAAAATTTGTGCAGGTTTCTGCAATTAAACAATGTAATATGTCTAACAAACAGGAATCGGATCCTAATGTTGTAAGAATATAACTTTCTTCATCTTTATTTTCCAAGTAAACAGCCTTGTCTACACTGTATATCAAAGTAAATAACACCCATCCTTTTATAATGCCATCTCACACTTCATCAGCATTATCAACCAGGCCAGCAAAAAGTAAATACCACAATGATATAGAAAGAAATAGTGAGCAAGTTAGCTCATGACACTAAGGGGCCTGAATGTCGATAGGGAACTGTGATTTTGGTGCAATACACATGACAGCTAGAGAATCAGTGTGAGCTGATGTGGCCTTTCTTCGACTGTTTCCTGATGCTACCTTGCTAACACAAGGGGTGGTGATGCTGTTCCCTGTGGGGTGGGATGGTGCTGGGAATGGATGAAGGATGTAGGATTCAGGGTACTGAAATGAGCTAGTATTTCTTTTTTTCTATGTTAGCTGAGATAACATAGGCAACCATTTCCCACATTAGCAAGGTAGCATCATCAAGAATAGAGGACTAAGCCTTAGAGGGAAAATCTTCACTTGGCCCCCATCTCTGCTCCTTCTTGTGATAAAGTAAAAACTGGAGGGGAGGATTTCCAGCACCATGCTCCCAACCCTTTTAATCACCTTCTAAGACATGCAGGGAATACATGAGAAGTATGCTTTTTCCTCTATCCCCAAGGATAATATGTGGCATCCATCCCTGTGTACTGAAAGAGTGTGCCTCTGAACTTGCAGCTGTGCTTGCTCGTCTGTTAACTTTCTGTTTAAAAACTAAAACTTTTCCTTCTCCTTGGAAGCATGCATTGATACAGCCCATCCCTAAGAAGGGTGACCGTTCTGACCCCTCTAACTATTGCTTTGACATTTACCATTTACAAAGTCTTTGAATCCCTCCTCAACTTCCATATCTGTAAACACCTTGAAAATCACAGTCTTCTCTTTGATCATCAGTATGGCTTCTGCAAGGTAAGATCCACTGATAATAGTCTTCCCTATCTTATTAAAATCTAGTCATCATCCCTTAAAGATTTTGGGAGTCATGTGTTGTTGCCCTTGACATATCTATGGTTTTTGACAGGGTGTGGCATCAGAGTTTCATCTTTAAGCTCACCTCTTTTGGCTTCAATCCCTCACTTTGCTCCTTTATATCTAGCTTCCTCTCTGGCCAATCTATATTTGTGGTTGTTGATGGATCAGCCTCCCCCCTTTTCTCCATCAACAGCAGTGTCCCTCAAGGTTCTGTCCTGTCCCCTACACTTTTCTCTTTTCTTTCAACGAGTTTCTCTCTTCCACAAATAATCCAATGCACTCATATGCTGATGATTCAACACTGCACTCATCCACATCTTTCAATACTGCTCCCTCTTCTTTCACTCCAACTGCATCTTGTCTTGACACAGCTTCCTCAATAAACTCAGACTGAGACAGGATATCTCAGCGGGGTAGACAAAATATTGTTAAGTTAAATGCCTCCAAGACCCAGTTTCTACCCATCTCTCTATCAAAAACTCCTTACAACTCTCGTTTTTCCATTGACAGTTCTGTAATTCCACCTTTTGACTCAATAAACATACTTGGTATTACTGTAACATCCACTCTTTCTTGGAAACCCCACATTACAGGAAGAGCTAAGTCTGCTTCTAAGAAACTGGGTGTCCTGTTTAGATGTCGAAACTTCTTCTCTTCTGAACAGTTGCACTGTTTATACAGGGGATTGATTTGTCCTTGTGTGGAGTACTGCTCTAGCATTTGGGATGGTTCTAGCTCTGTGTCCTTACTTGACAGAGTTGAGTCGAAAGCAGTCCACTTTATAAACTGTCCCAGGCTAACTTCCAAACTTGACCTCCTTGCCCTATGCCACAATGTTGGTTCACTTTCCCTCTTCTATACATATGACTTTGGTTATTGCTCCCAAGAGCTGGTTGCTTGTGTGCCCCCACCACTAGCTAGATCACACAATACTTGGTAAGCTTCTGCATCTCATGATTATTGTGTGGCCATCAGCAACTCGAGAGTGTGCCGTTTTGATACCTGATGGGTACTGGATGTGTGTATGTGATGGGTACAGTATGTGTGAATATAACTCTGCACAGTGCTCCATCCTCTGTGGCCTAGACTGTACTGTATGAGTCAGTCAGTTCTCTTTCAAACACTGCTGAAAACATTTCACTCACATTGTCTGAAGTGAGAGCTATTTCAAAACTTAACAGTTTAGTTAAAGAGTATGGTAAGAATGTGTTGTCTACAGATGAGGTAGCATTACTTAATAAGATGGTAACAAAATTGTTATACTTTGGTGCAATCTGTAAATGCAATTTTTTTTTTGCATAAGTTTTCTCTCTGAGAAGCAGCAACTTTTCAGTTGAGAAATTTAAAAAAATTAACTAATTTTACAACAAACTGATTGGTTAACTATCATTCACTTTACTAATAGTGTTGTAAAATCATGTATAATTATTCTATATGTAAAAGAATTAATACCTTTTTCGGTTTTATGTCACCTACTTTTTGCCTATTTTGTCTGTTGGTCTTGCCTATTTGCCTACTTTTTTCACAATTTTAAGTGCCTGAACATCTGGGTTCTACTTATAAGAGTAGATATTAAAAACCTGGTTCATCAAGTACCCTGACCAGTTAAATATTTTTCTGGTTGGGTAAAATCAAACCATGTCTCTTACTTGGTAGAACTGGAACATTTCCCGCATGATGTTGATGACTGCCATTACAATAATCACCCACTTTCCTGCTATCACAAATAAATTATTTGTCAGGTTCAATTTATCTTCAATATCCTGTAGAGAAAAAATGAGAAACTGTAAGTAAGTAGCACAAACCTTGCATGAGGTAAAGTAAGGCAAAGTTGCATGAGTGGTGGGGCTGCAAATGAGTTTCCACAAAAGATAGGTTAGTGATGTTTCTGGTTATTCAGGATATATGACCTTTGTGTGACCCAAGACAAGGATGTCTGAGGACTAACAGAGTGCATACATAGGGTTATTATATAAAGGCAAGGAGAACAAAAGTAAATGCTCAAATTACAGAGATTGAGTATACCTAGCAAAGTGTATGGGAAAATGATGAGTGAGAAGGTGCTGTCATGCACAGAACATCTTTTCTTTTACCATTTCATCATTCTCTATATTTCAATTAAGATCTAGCCTTGAAGTGGACCTTTGTCCGTGACTGGAGCCTTCAACATAGAAAAAATTAATGAGAGGTAGAGGGTGTGTGGACTAGGTGTTGCTTAAAAAAAACTGTCAAAGAAATACTTAGAGAAAGGAAGTAATATTGTATGTGGCAATTACAGAACTGGCTAAAGTGTATAAGACAGAGTTGACAGAATAGCCTTATAAAAGACACTATGAATATATGGCATAAATGGAAGATTATTAAATGCAGTGAGGAGCTTTTATTGGGAAAATATAACATGTATGTGGGTAGGAAGGGGAAAACAGTAATTTATCATTTGTGATTCCCTATCTATACTTTATGGGGAGAGAGTTTTACAGTAGTGAGCCCTCTGTCTCATGTATGTTTTGTACCATCAAGAAGACTTGTGAATTTTTGTACACTGCCAGAGTTCCCAGTCTCCTTGCTTAGACCTTTCTAACCATCAACCACCCTTCCATTTAAACAGTACTTATTCACAACTTTCTACACCATCCTCTTTCTTAGCTTCTGATCTTGGCCTCTGGTAACTCTAATACTGCACCTCATGAAGAACTCTTTATTGTCAACAACATCCAACTGCATTAGGAGCTTAAATGCTGCTATCAAGTCACCCTTCTCTCTCTCTCTCTCTCCTCTAAGGAAGACAGTTGCATTGTAGGTAAGCTTCCTTAACTCTGCTACCATCTTGTTTGCTCTTCTCTGAGCCTTCTCAATCATATTTTTATGTTTATTTAGGTGGAATGGATAGGCCTGAATACAATACAATTTCAGTCTAATATGTTGTGAAAAACTTAACAAATATTTCTTTAACCATATACTTAAATGCAATCTTACTATTTTCTAGTAACCAGTTTATTTGTTTCACAATTCCCCTTATGCAAAATGACAATCATCAGCTGATCCTGTTTCTGCCACTGCACAGCAATTCTTTCAGTGTTTATTCTTGTTTTCCTTGCTTTTACAATAAAAGAGTTAAGTCATGTACATTATAATGCCATGTTATGCTATGTAAGTGTATGTAATGCATCATAATGCAAAATAAAGATATTATTTAATCATATTTGTTTGCCGATTCCTGTATCAATGAGGCAGTGTCAGGAAGAGATGAAGAAGAGGCCTCATTCATTTGTATCCACCCTCTAGCTGCCATGTGTAATGCAGCGAAAACACAGCCCCCTATCTACAACCAGGCCCTGGAGACCTTCCTTCAGTTTCCTCCAGCTGCTTAATATGCCCTGGTTCAGTTCAATGAGAACATGTCACCCCTGGATACAAAACGCTTTACTTCATTCAATTCTGTGCATACCTTTTATGCTCCTGCATGTTCAGGATTTAAGCACTCAAAATCTTGTACAATAATAATATATAATGTTCTTGTTGAGTGCTCATAAACAAGCAACATCGGGCTACTTAACATCCATTTAAATCTGGTGCTTTATCATTTTGCCCTCTTTACAGTTCATTCATTTTTAAGTATGTCTGTTATATATCATAACGCATAAATAAAGATATATGATAATGATATACACACAATATTTTTCATGAATGCGCGTGGGCTGGCAACATGGGGTTACTTAGCATCTTTTTAAATCCATCACTTCTAATTTCTTTCATGCCCTTTACACCTATTTTTCATTATCAGGAACAAGAAATTTGTTACTTTTGAAGAGGTTTATGTCATTCTGCAAGCATCACACCAAAAACACTTTATCTCAATTTTTCTTCATTTATTTTTCCATGCTATCAAGTTTTTTTAATAAAATCATTACGAACATGGAAACTTTATGGTTTTACCTTGATAGGTAAAAGTAGTAAGAAATGACTTATTACTATTCTTATATATTCTTTAAGGAAAGTTCACACTCCTAAGGAAAGCAGCCAGAAACTGATTCTGCAGCCAAATGGCTAAATTACCCCAGGTCCCAATAGTTTAGGAGGGCCCATGAAAATAAGATCTGATGTTTGGTTGGTTGGCTGTTTGGGATTTAGGGCCTTTCAATAGCATGAGGGGACCTGTGATATCTTGAATCAGTGTGTGTAATGCACAAGAGATTGGTGGTGCAGATGAAAAAATTGGGAATTATGTTTGTCTGGGGAATGCAGTTTTGGGAGGGTTAATGTCTTGTGGAATGAAGGTCAGGACTGGGGTGGGGGTTGTTTAATGTTGGCCAAGTCATTATGGTGTGAATTTGTTGTCAATAATGATATTTGTTAGGGTTGGGGGCTCTGTAGACACACGTGGCTAAAAGAAGAGGATGGGGTGAGATTTTCATTTTGTTTCAAGGCTGTTAGTTGAAGTGGCTTAGATGGGATAGGTCTAGAGGTCCCATATATATGGTGAGATTGCTATGAATATATTTTTGTCTTTTTAAACAGTTATGAATGTCTGTAGTTGCTAAGCAGCAGGTGATTATTCTAAATGTTCTGTTATGTGTGGTTTGCAGTTTTGTTATGTTTGCTTTGAAACAATTAGTGACCAGGTAAATGAAGTATTGAGTGAAACAGATAAACGGTTTGTAGAGGATGTTGAAGGTGGTACCAATTAAGCATTCTGAGGGCATTTAGTTTGTTTACAGCCTTTGTGTTCACTTTGTGATATATAGAGAGAATGTCATGCTGTGTGTTTAATGAAGTATTTAGTAAGTTGTGCCTCAATGAATGGGAGCTTTAATCATTCAAAGTAATGAGAGTACAGGGTGGATTCACTTCTGTCAGGTGATGTAAGTGGGGATGCAGACATTCTGTTTTGAGTAAGCTATAAGGCACATTGCATAATGTAGTGCTGCATATCTGTCAATGGTTATGTAGCACTTGGGTGCTATTATAAAAACTAACAAATGAATAAGGACATATATTTTCAAATATATTAAAAAACATACATGAAAATATGTGAATGTATACAGAATATAATGAAAATTACCTCACATGATGACTGTTCCTTTGCTGCCTGCACCATGATAGCATTCCCTTCAGTGTTGTTCATTTCTCCTTTAATCGAGATCCAGTTTCTAAAATTGTACACACAAAACATCATATCACTATTATATTACAATCTTATCAGCATATGCAAAACAGACATCTGAAATTATGCAAACTGATAACTATGTAATTATTTCATTTCTCAAGTTTATGGTTTAATATAATTAATGTATACATCTTTTTAATTTCTGATATCTTTTAATATCCTTTTGCATTATTCTTAGTATACATATGTATAATTTCTGATATCTTTAAATATTCTTTTGCATTATTCTCAGTATACATTTGTCAAATTTCAGATATCTTAATATAAGCTTCTGCATTATTTTCTGCTTTGGAAAGTCCTGTTTGTGCAAGAATGTATCTCTGGGTTATAAAAAGCATTTTCTATTTGGTAATGAAAACAAACAAACAGCATATACACAGAAGCATAGTACAAGCACAGCAGAGCATTTCTGAAAGTTCTAAAGCTCAGTTTTTCACGTAATTCAGAGTATGGCCAAATGGTGGTTTCTTTTAAGAAACTGCTAGCAAGATGTAGAAAGTTACCAGCTTTGTGCTTTTGAATTGCAAAAAAGTCCTCAGTTCTCCAGCTCCACATACTATTCAATGAGTACTTCACTGCAAACATCATGGGTCTCGTGTAGCCTATTCAACCTTTAACTGAGCATTATTTAGGTAAAGCTAGTTGTGTCTTACACATTAAAAAATCCAGTTTTTCCTCTCACTGCATATCTATGTTTATCATACATCACTGAAGAAACATACCCAGAAAAGTAGTATACTTTCCTCTATATTGTGCATGAGGGTGTTAATTAGATGGGAGAGGGCTCTGGCTAGCAGCACGGATCCTCAATATCTATGCAAGTATATGATGATTAGGATCTTTTTCCCAAGCATAATATAATTCTACATATATTGTCTGGAAATAAACTGTCCCTCTACACTGCTAAACATAACAACCTTACTTTTATTCACATCTACTGTCAGCTTCCTCCTTTCACACAATCGTCCAAACTTAGACACCAACTTTTGTAGTTCTCACTCAAATTTACTGCCAGTGCTGTATCAACAGCAAACACATCTGACTGCCTTTCCAGGCCCCCCTCACCCCCTACAGACTGCATATCTGCCCACCTTTCTAAATCTCTCGCATTTACCTCCCTTACCACCCCATCGATAAACAAATTAAACTACCATGGTAACATCACATACCCCTGCCGCAGACCCACGTCCACCTAGAACCACACATCCTCCTTTCAACCAACTCATGCACAGGCCTTACACTCTCTATAAAAACTTTTCACTGCTTCTTCCTTCCCCTACACCAGATATTGGTAAGACCTTCCACTAGGCATCTCTATCCACCCCATTATATGCCACATACAAATCCTTCTGTTTCTCCAAGTATTTCTCACACATTCTTTCCTGCAAACACCTGATCCACACATCCTCTACCACTCATGAAACCACATTGCTCCACCCCAATCTGCTGCTCTGTGCATGCTTATACCCTCTCAATCACCATACCCCCATACAACTTACCAGGTAAAATCAACAAACTTATACCTCTGTAGGTTGAATACTCACCTTTGTTGCACTTGCCTTTACACAATGGCACTATACATGCATTCCACCAATCCTCGTGCACCTTACCATAATCCATACACACAATGAAAATCCTGACTAACAAATCAACAACAGTCACAACTTTTCTTAATAAATTCAACTGCAATACCATCCACTCCAGCTGTGATGCTACATTTCTCTCTTCACTGAACCATTTTCCATGGCCTTCTCACTATGTGTACCTCCCTGACCTAAACACCCTACATTTGCCACCCTTTAATGAAACATTTAACAATCCTTCATAATACTCACTCCATCTCCTCCTCACCTCATTATCATCTGTTACCATTTCCCCATCTGCCCCTTCACCAATGCTCTCATTTGTTCTCTTGTTTTTCTCACACTATTACCTCCTTCCAAAACACCTTACTTTCCCTTAAGTGTACTGATACTTGCTCACCTCAACTCTCAGTTGCCCTCTCTTTCAACACCTGCAACTTCCTCTTGATCTCCTGCTGCTTTCTCTTCTACATCTCCTTATCATTTGCACTCTTTCCTTGTAAGTACTGCCCAAATGCCTCTTTTTTTCTTTCATTAGCAGCTTTACTGCTTCATCCCACACTCACAACCCTTTCTTATCTGCCCACCTCCCACCTTTCACATGCCACATGCATCTATTGCAAATACCAACACTGCCTCCCTAAAAACCTCCCATTCCTCACCCACTCCCCTCACTTCATATGCTCTCACTTCTGCCATTCTACGCTCAATCCCTCTTGGTATTTCTTTACACAAGTCTCCTTTCCAAGCTTACTTACTCCCACCACTTTTTTCTCCTTGACCCTGTCTCCTCTTTTTTGAAAATCTCTACAAATCTTCTCGA
This sequence comes from Panulirus argus, assembly GCA_038088735.1. Classification (NCBI taxonomy): domain Eukaryota; kingdom Metazoa; phylum Arthropoda; class Malacostraca; order Decapoda; family Palinuridae; genus Panulirus; species Panulirus argus. Next base: position 15,667 of record JAYMFT010007312.1, read on the forward strand.
TCACCTTCACAAGATAGTGATTAGACATCCTACCAGCTGCCCCATAGAACATTTACATCCAAAAGTCTCCCTTTTATGCACCTATCAATCAACATGTAATCTAATAATGTCAACTGACCATCTCTCCTACCCACATGTGTATTCTTGCATATTCTTCTTTATACATATTCGCCATTTCCCGCGTAAGCAAGGTAGTGTTAAATACAGAGGACTGAGCCTTAGTTGAAAAATCCTCACTTGGCCCTCTTCTATTCCTTCTTTTGGAAAAGTGAAAACAGGAGGGGAGGATTTCCAGCCCTCTGCTCCCTCCCCTTTTAGTCGCCTTTTATGACACACAGGGAATACGTAGGAATTATTCTTTCTACCCTATCCCCAGGGACAATTCTAGCGTATATCTCTCTTTTTAAACCAGGTATTCCCAATCAGCAATCTTTTTTCAGCATAACTCCACAAGCTCTTCATGATTTCCATTCATAACACTAATTACCCCAAGTGCACCAATTATACCCTCAACTGCTACATTACTTACCTTTGCATTTAAATCGTCCATCACTAATACCTGGTCTCATGCATCAAAACTGCTGACACACTCACTCAGCTGCTCCCAAAACACATGCCTCTCATGATCTTTCTTCTCATGGCCAGGTGCATAAGCACCAATTATCACCCATCTCTTGCCAACCATTTTCAGTTTTACCCACATCACTCTAAAATTTACTCCCTTGAACGCTATCACATACTACCACAACTCCTGCTTCAGGAGTAGTGCAACTCTTTCCTTTGCTCTTGTCCTCTCACCAACCCATGATTTTACTCCTAAGATGTTTCCAAAAATTCCCCTTTACCTTTGAGATTTGTTTCACTCAGAGCCAGAACATCTAGGTTTCTTTCCTAAAACATACTACCTATCCCTCCTCACTTTTAATCTTGGTTACATCTACACACACTCCCACACCCTAGTCTGAGCCTTTGAGGAGGATGAGCACTCCCCGCTTGACTCCTTCTTCTGTTTCCTCATTTAGAAACTGAAATACGAGAAGGGAAGGGTTTCCAGTCCCCACTCCTGCCCCCTTTAGCCACCTTCTATGACACGTGGGAAATATGGAGGTAGAATTCTATCTCCCCCACTTCTAGGATATATATATATTTTAATCATTATCATACTTGATAGCCGTTTCTCGTGTCAGCAAGGTAGCACCAAGAAACAGACGAAGAAAGACCCATCAACTCATATACACATACACACACAATACATGCACATACATACACATATCAACATATACATGCATACATATATATATATATATATATATATATATTTTTTTTTTTTCATACATATTCGCCTTTTCCCGCATTAATGAGGTAGCGTTAAGAACAGAGGAC
>JAYMFT010007323.1:0-17048 GCA_038088735.1 Panulirus argus
ATATATATATATATATATATATATATATATATATATATATATACATATATATATATATATATATATATATATATATGTGTGTAACTAAGAATGGTACTGCAACAGCTCAACAGATAAGCTTTCACACAGCACGACACCAGCTTAGGAGATAAGCTCTCGGGGAGCAAGAGAACTGCCTGGCAAGATAGTAGTGACATTCAACAGACACATATCCAGTTTACATACCTGCTGACGCGGGGGCGCTCTGCCTTTGGTCTTACGGGACCACGGAGAAACTTGCATGATTAGTGTGACGTGGTAAACAAAGGGGTTGAGACAGATAAGCAACACAGGACGACTGTTATAAACCCAGCTGTCGCCTGTAACCTCAACATAGGACGACTGTATCATAAACCCAGCTGACGTCTGCAGCTTCAAGGATGAATTCCATGCAGGAACGGGAAAATGATGGATTGTCATAATCCCGGTTTTAGGAACTGACCCTCGTGTGAGTGACTCAGGTCACGACCTTAATGTCGACCCAGGAACTGACCCCAGGGGTTCGTGACCAAAGTCATGACCCTAGTGGTGACCCTGGAACTGACCCCTCGGGTTAATGACCCAGGTCATGACCCCGGTGTTAACCCAGGACCCGACAAATGACCCAGTTGGCAGTGGTAATACACTGCACGTGCAGTATCGTCATCTTGACACTGTCCAGTATCTCACTGCTTAGGAGAGTATTAACTGGTGGAGAGAGTGTTGGTGGTGGTGGAGAGTGTGTTGGTGGTGGCGGAAACCACCGCTGGAGAGGAGCGCTGCACACAGACCTGCCAGCCAGCACCAAACACCTCACCAAGGCAGCACACAAGCCGGTCCAGTGGAATAATAATGAGACGCAGACCAGGGGGAGGGCGACCTGACCACTGGACCAGTCCGTTCCCCGTTCCCCCCACCTCCTCCCTGCTGTGGTCTGGGGGGGGGCGTGTCCAGCTGCTGCTGCCACCGCCGCCTCCTCTCCTCCTGCCCAGGGGGTAATTGAGGTGTCGGGGGGAGGTGGTATAGAAGAGGGGGGGGGGTAATGGAAGACGGCCAAGGTGAGATAATCCCCCTCCACTCTCCAAGAAGTAGACACCAGTATCGCCAACAGCGAGGAATCGCATCAGCTGCATATACCGGCAGGTAACCCGCCGAAGACAAGGTTTACGGTTTACTACCGCCCGCGACCTAACCTCACCCCAGGCTCCCTCGCCGACTGGCACTAACTACATTCCCTCCTTCCTCCACCCCTTCCACCGGCACCACCATCTCAAAGACGACCAAAAATGACCTCTTTCTTTTTTTGCTTCCGCACGACTCCTATCTTGCCGTCTGTACGACCACCTCCTTGGACGTCTCAACGACCCCATATTACGTTCTGCACGACGGAACGACCCCTACCTTAATAGGCTCTACGACCCCATCATACAATTTCCAAACTTCCAACTCACAGTCGTTCTCTTTCCCTTGACTGTCTCACTTTCATCTCAAACTTCCTTAGACAATCTCATTCTCATTCACTTCTGTGAATGTGTATGTGATTATGTGTGATTACTTATATGTAATTACCTATTTGAACTATCCGGGAAGGAACTTCAGCACTCGTGGGGCACCATCTCTCGAACTTCCCCTACTATCATACAATTTTTAAAACTTCTGTATGCCCTACATATTCACAACTTCATCTTTCATTTTGCTACTATAAACTTAATTCTTTACGTCTTTTCTAACAAGTTTCTCCTTTAATGTTATGTCTTCGGGATGTTCTGTTCTTTTATCATTTGTAGAACTGTTCACTGCAGACTTTACCAAACAGGTTTAAAGACTTGAAAGTTTGTGATTAGGTCACGTTTAGCTCTTCTCTCTTCCATGGTAGGCAAATTTATGGCCTCTAACTTTTCTCTTTAACTCAACAATCTTCTTAAGGATTTGTGTGTGTGTGTGTGTGTGTGTGTGTGTGTGTGTGTGTGTGTGTGTGTGTATGTCCAAACATTCTTACCCTGGGTGATAGCTACAAATAACATCTTCGCCAACGGTACAACTTTACAACTTGACTTTCATTTTCACTCCTGCAGAAGCCAAACTTGTGTTGCGTGTGGGCAGATTACTTCAGGACAGACTTGGCCTCACACACACACACACACACAAACACACATCTGGACGACCGTCACCTTATGCAGCGACTGACGTCACTAACGCGTCACGCGTCACGTGGGGGACCCACCTCCAGTAACATGAAGCACAGACGAGCAAATTATAGCTTTTAAGTTGGTCGCGGTCTCCAAGATGAAGACCCACCTTGCTTCAGGTGCGCCCGGCAAGGGTAGACATAAATACCACACTGTTCCCAGTCAATGTATTTTCAAGCAAATACATTCTCTCTCTTCTCTCTTCTTTCGTGCACGTGCGTTATCTTTCTCTAGCAATATAAACTCACAGAACTATAATATCACGGGAAAAACAGACATTACATTTCTAATGTCATTCTTAAATGTGTCGTTCCTTTCCAGTCTTTCCCATAAATTCCTCAATATTGCCATCTCTCTTCGTATATCTCCGAGCTCTGCATCGCTTCTATTTCTTAAGAAAATATCCCACGTCTAATACCTTATTCATATCTTCCGCATTATCCCTGTTTTCTTAAATTAATTTGAAATTGTAACCCAACCTGGGTCCCAGAAATACATTTCCTTGCGTAAAGCATCTGATTTAATCTCGTAATTAACGCACCTGCAGACCTCGGATTTTTGCCAAATGTGAGAAGAAAATATTCGCAAAGAACAGCGCAACTGCAACAGGAGATCACATCGTCCGGATACATTTATACTTGGGGTTCGCTTGAGACTCTTGCCAGTGTTTTAACATCGCTTGTGTGGCTTCAAATTCCACTTACTCTTACAGAGACCACCGGAGTATGAGCCTAAAGACGATATACAAAGAATACGATATCGGTTTTGCTGACTGCAAAAAAAAAAAATATAACCAACATTTCATGAAAAAACCGTCATAGTTTTAACGAGATTCAAGAAAGGAATTCACAGATTCTACTCAAGAAAGAGGCAGTTGACAGAGACCAGCGATTATATTTTGTATCTGTTTAGTTTACTTGATGTGTTGCTGATATTTCTGGACTACTGAATAATAAGTTATCTTCTTTTTCAGTTATATTTTGTGCTTAGCACTTTGGCAAACAACTTGGGGACTTGGAACACAAATGTAGTAAAATTTTAAGCAGCATAATGGTTAGAAGGCAAAAAGAAAAAAAAATACTTTGTTAGAGAACATGGAAAAGCGATGACAAGTTTAAGTAAAAAAATATAACAATGAAGTCTGTTAGAAAGGAAATGTCTGGGTTGGCTTGCTAGTGAGCAGACATCGCTTCCAAGTGACTCCTGCAAGAAATTTCAGCATACAGATTAAGATCTCCAAACATTATGTCATATCCTACCAGTATATGCAACAGGATAGACTTAAAATACCTGAAGGAAACCATCAACAATGCTGTCAAAACTGTTACCCAAATAGATACGAGACCCGATGCAACCAACATGCAGAGGATATAAATATCTTTAGAGGCATCGTCATATTAATCGCTCTTAAGTATAGCTATAGTTCTAACTCTACCCAAATTTCTAGTCTTTCTTGATAAATTGAACATCTATTTGTGTGATCTAATGCCAGCTATCTTTCATCAATATTAAACAAACTTATGATTTTAAGTAAGTTACATACATAGGGATAACTCTGCCAGACCCCTTCACTGCAGCATTCTATTGTCATTACTTTATTTACATTGAAAACTGAACAACTGAAGTAGGATTATTGATCAAAGAAGAACAGAATCTACTCTCCTATTTCTGTCTTACAGACGACTTGGCAACTGAAACAGGAAGCTCATGACGTCATGGCGACGATATCTGGCCAAGTTCTGGGGTTATAACGTCACAAACAAGTCTCCAGCAGACTAAGGTCTCGTTCATCCCGGGGAAGCTATCTATTCGAGCAACCCCGAAAGAATGAAAAGTTTGAGAAGTGCCACTCCGTATCATGCCATGTCAAGGTACACATCAGACATTTTGCGTTTAAAACACAAACTTATTTCCTCCCTTACATTAAGACTTACAAAGCTGCCAAGCACTATATACTAACAGCTCAACTCACCCTTTCTTTAACTTTTTTACTTAAAACTGCTACTCACTGAATGCATGTAATTACTAATCTTAAATCAGGTACTGTGCCTCAACCCCAATAAACCAGTAAACTAATTTGATATAAAGTTTAGCTGGAAAACAGAAAATATATACGTTAACAAGCAAGTTACATCCATGAAACGTTCGAAGGAGGAATTTCAAAGGCACTTCCGAGTTCCACTAAGCCAGAAACTGAGAATTACGACAAACGTAAAATTTAGTACTGTACTTTTCTTAAGAACGTGGCCAGTCGATAAAACAAACCAGCTCCCCGAGTGTTGAATTTAAAGAAAACATTGCATCATTGTATACCTTATATCACAAAACAATCTGCTTAAAATAAAATTGAACACAATGGACACATGCGACAGAATTTTGGGAGCGAAAGAATCTACGAGTAATAACTACCTTTTACGTGCTTTAGTCACATACTAACTGATGCAGATTGCCTTAGCACATGGTGAGAAGTACAGGGATGGTGGCCTCTGCATATTTAAACAATCTGGAGCGGATATGATACCTAAGCTTGAAGAATAACCGGCGTACGAGACCTAACCTGACCTTGAGACAGAGTTGGCTAGCTTAATGGCAACAACATACATAGCGCACGATGTTTCCAGACTACACAAATTCTTAAACATATATGTATACTAAACGGTTAATGAATCATGTGACACAAAAAAGTTACCAATATACACATAAAAGAAACCTCCATTAACCTATGTTACTGGTGTAAGAAAGCTATTGATCCATGCAAAAGAAATTACAAAAATATAAAGATAAGTAATTATCGTTTCCCAGACACCTCAGTCAATGTTTACGTCTCGGCGGTCGGCCAAAAGACATCTGCTTGGGGTTTCGGGCCTGCTATCCCTTTACGCTGCTATCCTGTTTTGCACAATTGAATGTTTCCATATTTGTTTTTTCAAAAGGTAATGAAATCTGAAACAGCTCCTTTAGATGAATCATCTTAAACTGCAAAAAAATAAAATCTTACAGCACCAAACGCAGAAATATCGGTTTGATAATTCAAAAGGACTGTTCTTAAAATGACTGTCGCGACATTTGGAAACTGACTGGATAACTAATCGCCAGCCCACGTTATTTACCAGAACTCTCTGTGGGGTGCCAACCCTATTATGTGATGTGGGGTGCCAACTCTTCCATACCGCCGTGAGGTGCCAACCTTGCCGTACTGTGGCGCAAACCCTCCCTTTGTGGAATGGGATGCCAACCCTCCCATACCGCATCGGTGGCATATATGTAGTTTTGCCAACCCTCCCAAACTAGAAGCACCAGCTCCCCGACCACCTGATGACGTGAAAGAGCACACACGAACTACCAAAATGGATCATAAATACCTAGCCATGGAGTGGAAAATACATGATCATGAATTGGCCGGTATACAACAAGAAGTTTAATAGTCCCCTTCCACCTCCTCCATTACCCTCACAGAATCTGTGGCCGTATAAGGACCAGACTGCACAGACTCGAGATGATACAACGCATCTGTGCAATTCGTGGAGGCGAAGAAATTTATTATTCTCGATGTGCAACAGGCTCGACAGCTGAAGGTCAAGTGTATTCTATTTGTGTAGAGGCGTACGCGTCCCTAAGTCTGGCTGCCGATTCATTTATTCTATTTGTATACTTGCGTATATTCCTGCGTATGGGTTGCCAACTTACACCGCAAACCTTCTCATTTTTTACTGTCGAGGTTATATTTTAGGATAATTATTTATACCTTAATTTCTCGCGCTCATATTTTATGATCGAAATTCTAAAATTACAGGTTCGTGATGCGATTAACTCGCTAGATGTATTATCCTTGCGTGTATCTAAATGTCTTAAGATATCCTGTGCAAGAAATTTATTATACACTGACTAGACTCTGTTGTATGTCGCAATACTTTATTCCTTCAACCTTTGTGTCACGTCTATCCTTTATGCAGATTCACCGTTAATCCCCTGAGCACCTCAGAACGACCCTAAATCGACCTATGAACACAACGGTACGATCTTTGAGCACGACCCTGTGACCCGTGGGTAATATAAGCTGGCCTATGACACGACCCTTAAGGGGTTAAGGTCAAAGGTCAAGCCACCGAACACAAAGGATCTCGTACAGTCCTGCCGAAGGGTCATAACGTCATGCTAATTACTGTAATTGTTTTACGAGATTGTCTTTACGTAACAAGACAAAGTCATCTTGTCTTCATCCTCACTGAGGAATAAAGTAAGCTGAAGACAAGCTTAGATAATCAATAATTACAGCTTTTGTGTGAAGTCTAACCCAAATATACATAAAGGCAAGGAGTCCCACTTAGTAGAAATGAAGGGAGAGGAACGATCTGTCGAGAGTGTTAAGATTATTTCCACGAGGTCAACACAGAACAAACTTGAGGTTTTGCCCGTGGATATCATGTTCTATAACCAGGAAACCTCTGCCGACCAATCAACAGCGTCTTTGCTCAGTTGGTCTTAGAATAAAAGGATATAGATAGCGCCCACTGACAACAATGGAGCAAGGAGCGTCTCACGATCCCAGATGGAAAAATACATTCAGGGATTTTAAAAAAAAAAAATATATATATATATATATTTTTTTTTTAATATTCCTGCACTGTTACGAAATGGCAATTTGTATAAATGCCAGAGATTTTATTCAAAAGGAAGCTACGTTTTTTCTCCCGCTCAAGAAAAAAAAAATGCCCAATAATTCAGCCAGCGTTCTGGTTTGGAGACGTATCATTTACATATTATGTATACATATACATGCAGTTCAGAGGTTGACTGAGATGGTATGTCAAGAAGTGGAGGGGACAAGAAGGGAAAGAGCGATTTGGAGACAGAATTATGGAGTAAAATACGTGTAAAGCTATCAGGACCTGAACATGCAGGAGAGAGTTAAGGAGCGCACTGGATAGAGCAAATTTGTGCGATGTGGTATACTGGGGGTGACGTGCTATCAATGAGCTGAACCAGGCCGCATAAAGCAGTCAGGGAAATCACGTTACGTCTGTGGGGTTTGGCTGTGGATGGGAGGGCCCAGGTTTCAGTGCATTATCCACGACAGACAGAGAATGGTTGTTGGGGAAGTGAGGCAGTTCTTCCTGGCGCTACCTAGCTACGCGAGGAAACGTCGAACAAGTATATGGATATATCACCTTTCTCTTCCTGCCCCGCTTCTCTCTCTCTCTCTCTCTCTCTCTCTCTCTCTCTATATATATATATATATATATATATATATATATCGTACTGTCCTTTTTCGCTCTCTCTCCTCTTCGCTTCCGCTAGCTATATTGATTTGTGAGTGTGTGTATTTATTGGGGAGGGGAGGGGCTAGCCTTCTCTGACCCGCCCACCTTGCCCTGGCCCGCCCCTTACACGTGCGACTCAACACACGACACCCGCTTCCCACAGAACAATATGACACCAACGGCAAATCGAGTGACTAACCTTACTGGTGATTACTGCTAATACATGCCACCGCTAATGGTCGTTACGGGCTGTGACAAACGTATATATTGTTAAGTCAGCCCGCAAGTCTTTCCCCCATTCAAAAATTGGAGGCTCCGGTTCCGCAAAATTAATCCCTACAAAACTTGCAGCAGCCGAAGCACTCGGTCCATCAAATGGAAAAGGGGAGGGGTTGAATATACATAGATTGATGAATAGTTACTGGAAATCCTCACTATAACTCGTACGTTATCCCAGAAACAGATATTATTGATCATCGACTGATCAATATCTAATCATGACTCTTGAGTCACTCAAAGCAAGTCTTGTTAGCGTGAGTCAAGACCATTAAGCATCCTCACGTCACCACACCCACCTTCTGCTTACTCACCAGATTCCTCACGAATGAATCCTCAACCACGGATCACCCACTGACTCACCAATACCCACTCGCGAGTGAATCTCCGGCCAGTTATGAATCGTTCACCTTCGGTAATGCTGCTATTGTTTACAACCCACAGCACCCACGTGCTATTGTTTACAACCCACAGCACCCACGTGCTACTGTTTACAACCCAAAGCACCCACGTGCTACTGTTTACAACTCAAAGCACCCACGTGCTATTGTTTACAACCCACAGCACCCACGTGCTACTGGCTACAACCCAAAGCACCAACGTGCTACTGTTTACAGCCCAAAGCACCCACGTGCTATTGTTTACAACCTACAGCACCCACGTGCTACAATTTACAACCCAAAGCACCCACGCGCTATTTCTTACAACCTACAGCACCCACGTGCTACTGTTTACAACCCATGGCACCCACGTGCTATTTTTTACAACCCACAGCACCCACGTGCTACTTTTAAAACCCAAAGCACCCACGTGTTATTTTTTTTTACAACCCACGGCACCCACGTGCTACTGTTTACAACCCAAAGCACCCACGTGCTATTTTTTTACAACCTGCAACACCCACGTTCTACTTTTACAACCCAAAGCACCCACGTGTTATTTTTTACAACTTACAGCACCCACGTGCTACTTTTACAACCCACAGCACCCACGTGCTATTTTTTACAACCTACAGCACCAACGTGCTACTGTTTACAACCCAAAGCACCCACATGCTATTTTTTACAACCCGCAGCACCCACGTGCTACTGTTTATAACCAAAAGCACTCACGTGCTATTTTTTACAACCCACAGCACCCACGTGCTACTGTTTACAACCCAAAGCACCCACGTGCTGTTGTTTAGAACCCATAGCCACCACATGTTATTGCTTTGTCTGGGACCAGTTCAGATCTGCTTTTGATAATGCCTTCTGATTATTATCTCAGCTTGAGATTCATTAATTACACTTTCAAAAAATAGCACAAAACTATTCCGACATGTAAATGCAGTGTAAAATCATACCTCAGGGACGAAATACCGTGGTGGCAAAAGTACACACCATCACAACCATTACCTACCAGTGATAGGATTCCTTGAAGTGGCTCTTGGGAGAGTGACGAGAGCAGCAACAGCAGATTTTGGACACTGACTCACCAAGGAAAAGAATCGCCACAGGAGGACAGCTCGAGACAAAGGAACTAGTTGTGCCCGACGTCCCTATCCTACTTTGGCCCTACCACCATACTGATTAGAAGAGGTGTGCTTGCGATACACAGCTTGTGTGTGTTTGTGTGTGTCTAGTGGACTTTATAAACGCTAAGAATATCTAATTTCTTTCCTTTTTTCTCCCTTTCTCTTCAGATATGAACGCTTAATGCGACATTCTACATCCTTTGACAGACACTATACACCTCGCCTCAAACTTTCAGTGTATAATCGGACTCATGACCCGCAACACAGACAGATTACAACATCCTGAGCCCAAGGATAGTGAAGATAGGGGAAAAAAAATAACAAGCATAACAAAACCCACAAAAAATGGTCAAATATGGCAGACTCTTGTACCGTCATAGCAGAACGGATCTGATCATGGATTGTCAAGTATTTGGCTCGGGTTCGAATCCTGGGTACGATGGGGAGATCAGTTTGCATATAGTAACTTCTGAGCGACAGTACCATACAAAAATACTCTAGTAACAGTATCTTCCGTCCAGGGGGCCGAAGTCTGAGAATTCTACATCCCGTCCGTTAGTCGCCAAAACTGCTATAAGGATATTAACTCTTAATTCACCGTCACTGACTCATTTCTCTTTCCTTCTCGTCCACACACACACACAGAATGCCTAACTATCTACCTATGTCCGAAAGCCAACGACGAAATCTTGATACAGAAGGAGAAAGGTTTGCAATTTGAACAAAGACGAGCGAAAGCATAAGACAAAGGAAGGTTCCAATGACATCTCGTCTCCCTGCTTGCATTACCCTTCCATTTCTCTCTCTCTCTCTCTCTCCCGAGAGCCAGAGCTCTCCCCTCCTCCTCTCCTCCTCCTCCACCACACTCTCACAATTGCTCGAGATTCAAGCTGCCTGTCTCAGTAGTCCATTGATCCTGGGAGTTGATCTCTCACTGACAGCTGCCTGCGCATGTGCATCATCCTGGCTGCCCTGTGCGTGTGCTTGTGAATGACCCTGACTGTTGTGCACGTGTGCTTGTGATCGCTTCTGAGTACTGTGTGTGTGCTTGTGATCGCTTCTGAGTACTGTGTGTGTGCTTGTGATCGCTTCTGAGTACTGTGTGTGTGCTTGTGAATGGCCATGACTTGTGCGTGTGCTAGTGTAAGATCCTGACTCTTGCCTGTGTGCTTGTGAATCATTTTGGCAGTTCGTGTTTTTGTAAATTATCCTCACAGTTGTGTGTGCTTCTGAATTATCCTGATAATTGTGTGTCTATCTTTTCACAGCAGATTACGCTCATGCGTCAATCTGACATCCGTAATTACCTAACTGTAAAGTACAAGAGTCAGTTCTACACGTCTCCTGAACTTTCTCTGCGACAGAACTTGGTGAACTTTTGAACGTTGTCAGCAACGAATTTCAACACAGTTTTTTTCCATTCATACACCAAGGCATTCAAAGTACATTTAATTCTTTTCGAACATGATTTTTTTGCTTAAATTTATTCTTAAAGTCTGCAGTTGCTCTGTATTTGCATCTTTCGAAAAACTGCCCACAGTTTATAGTTAAACTGACTTTAAAAAGATGGTTGGGATTAGATTATCCCCACGTCTTCTCTCTTCCATGCTGAACATCATCTTTGCGAATTATTTTTTTGAAGCATTTTCTTATCCATTTACCTACAATACTATTCAATTTGCCAAGACAATCTTATCCCCTTAACAGTTCCCACGAGTCGAACCTCTAGCAACGAGCTGGAACCATCATCGACTCCAGGGCATATTTCCTACTCGATAATATTCATATTAAAGCCTTCGTTCAGTGTGTCCCGTCCCTATAACCTGCATTTCTTTGACCTGAATTTCATTTACCGTATATCAAATCAACTCTGGGGTTTGTCGAGGTCCCCTTGTAAACTAATGCAGTCCTTTACCTCTCTACTCCCTTAATGACTTTGGACATCATCCGCTAATATAGGAGCGAATCCGGTCCTTCTGGTGTCATTACATAGACCAAGAAGAGCAATGGCCCCAGGAGAGAACCCAGCGGTACACCGCTTGAAGACGGCCTCCCCGACGCGTGGTTTTGGTTCCTTCGTTTTCCTTGCGTGTACTTGCGCTGCGTGCTTGTGCATGGTCTTGCATACTAGTGTCAGTGGGCCACGTCGAAGCACTGGGCTTCCTGTGCCTTAAGAACGTAAAATACGATCCGTTGGCCACCTCCTCCCCTCCCCCCTCTTCGTCCTCACCCCCCCCCCATGCTGAGAGAGAGAGAGAGAGAGAGAGAGAGAGAGAGAGAAACCCATGAAGCAAGCCATCAGGAGACCCATAGAATGGGTCAAGGGTTCAGGTATGATAAAATCTACTCGTATTCAGTTACACACACACACATACACACACACGTTGACATTATCATCCATACACACTTCATTCACAGTTACTCCTTCATTGTCATTCACTCACTTTCACTCACCCTCACTATCAGAATTACACCCACACTGTCAGCTCGCTCCTCCTGAAGGCAAACAGGTATATACAAATTGCAGAGCGCGACCAGTCTATTTGGATCTGCATTTGAATCGTAAAACCACCAGAAATGCTCACAAATACAAACAATATGGTTCCTAAATATGTAAGGAAATCCTCCTGCTCTAGTGATCATAAAACATCCATATACACATTGATTTTGCACAAGATATTATGAGACATTAAACTGCAGAATCATACATCCCAAGCTGGATGCATATGAATAATTATAACATACACAAATGCTCTTGAATAATACACTGTATAATCAAAATGACTAATCATAAGATAATTCTAAATTAAGAAGTATTACCATGTGGAAAAACAAACTAGACAAGGCTAAGTAAGGGGAACTTGCCTGAGATTAAACATGAGATGCCTCTATCTACAAACAGGCCCCACAGACCTTCCTTTGGTTTCTCCCGGCTACTTCACGTGCTCTGGTTCAGTCCACTGGCAGCACGTCGCCCCCTGTATACCACATCGCTCCAATTTATTCTTTCCCGTGCACACCTTACACCCTCCTGCGTGTTTAGGTCTCGTGCTTTCAAAAGAGGCAGGAATATCAAATGTGTCCGTATCAATAGTTATGACTTTGGTACTATATTTTGTAGCCAGATTTCGGCCATGTGGCATGATACATCAGGAACCTGCAGGTCAAGGCTGTGAATTTCTTTGTGACATCCGACCCCGAGAATCATTTGGGAAGTAACTTTAATGTATAGGTCATTAGGGGCATTTTCTGACTATCTATGATGCACATAGATCCATATTGTAGGAAAGATCAGCCCTAGATATACATGTTTAACCTCTGACCCCTTCTTTACCTAGGTCTAGATGAAGAAAATTAACAAAAACATTTTAGTTAAACGATCTAAAAGTAATACATTTTAACAACTGGAGAGAAAAAGAAATTAATAAGTACGAAAAACAGTCACCAACCCCAGCCCATCCTTCTTCTTTCCATCAAATACTGCTCTGAAAACGAAAAGATGAACAAAAACATCTACAACAATAAAAGCTTAAAAAGAAAAAAGTGATATTTAACATCGTAAGGGAGAAATACAAAAGTAAAAACGTCTCGGCACATTAACATGTACCGGTTGGTTAAGAGGTAAACAAAAGTCACAAAAAGCCGGTTGAATAAGACCCATTTCTGCTGCCGTTGTCCGACTCGGTCGGTTCAAGCCTGGCACAGGCCTCAGTTTGAGAAGGAAAAATATACTTCTTTACCAGTCATATCCAGCGAAATCATTACCACAGCCAATGTATACATTAAGTACTAATCATCCCCATATAGCTTAACGAGTAGCAAAGGCTAATTGGTCTGTTAAGAAGTGCCAGGTACGTAGAGATTACGCGGTAGTTTAGGGGAAAACGAGTTACATAATGAGCAGGTGTTGAAGCCAAACACGTGACGAGAAGGAACAGGTGGGGAAGGCGACATGCTCGAAATATTTTAGAGACTTAATAAATACGACAGTTGCTAGGAATGAGACAGAGAGAGGACACAAGACCACAGTTGCCACGAATGAGACAAAGAGAGAGAGAAAGACAAAGAGAGGACGCGAGGCGTAAAAACCTAGAAAAAAAAAAGGGAGAAGCACAGACCTGTTTATCCGAAGTCTTTCTTGTAGAGGTTGATGAAGTGTTGACGGAGACGAATTTCCTCCTCCTGCTGCGTCCAGCTGTCCACGCCGCGCAGCGGAGCCGGGCGACGGAAGGCGGGAAACTCCTTTAAACTCTCCAGATTACAGGACTGACGGAGGCCGAGGAGGAGACAGAGAGAGAGACACACGCACACAGGCGACGGAGGGAGCGCGAGCTGGATGTCGAGAAAGAGAGAGGGGTGAGAGATGAAAGAGAGTATGTGTGTGTGTGTATGTGTGTGAGAGAGAGGGAGAGAGAGCGCCTGCTACCAGGAGGAGGGTAACCGAGATGTACTGCTGCCCAGGCGAGCCGAGCGCAAAGTGAGGGAGGTGGTCTCCCACAGCTCCCCAAGCTGATGCCGCTTGGTTGGTGCTCGCTCGAGCCCACCCTGCAGCCACCACCGGCGCCCACGCCCACCTCAAGCCCCGCCCATACCATCCCCCTGCCGTGCCACATGTCCCTCTTATGTTTTATTCCACCTGCCAAGTCCACCCATAACCCAACCCTCGCTGCACCCCCACCTGCCTTGCTCCACTCACCCACATGTATACAAACTGCGCACATGCAAGTATACACACATACAAATGCACACAAAGAACGTTATACACATGAAGAAAGACGTACACAAACACATGCACACACACACACACACAAGCACTCTCGCATACACAATCCTACACATGTACGCATGCGTACAAGCACACATATACGCGCACATCATTTATTCCTGACTGGGGAAGACTCCCTTCCGTCAACCTCCTCTTCCATCTTAACCTCTAACCCTGTCACGTCATCCCTGCTCCATAAAATCTAGGAAAAGTAACCCGAAAATTATCCCCACATCCCATAATCCACCGTCCCTCCACTGCCCTTTTTGGTATGTCGTCCAGCACAGCATGTGGATCCCCGTCTCTCTAGTCAGTCGAGCAACTCAGCACAATACTCCGACCTGATGGCGTAACGAACATGTCGGTGACGGTGCACTAAAACTGCTGAGACAATCACTTAGCTACTGCCAAAACACTATTATTGTCCTCCAGCAGATAACCTCGTCATAGACCATCGGGTCTTGTGTTATCTGTCCCTCCCATGTACTGTCCTGTAGCAGATAACCTCGTCATAGACCATCAGGTCTCCTGTTATCTGTTCCTCCCACGTACTGTCCTCCAGCATATAACCTCGTCGCACACCATCAGGTCTTCTGATATCTGTCTTTCTCACAAACTCATGTGATCTTCCTTCAATCGACAAAGTGTTCTCCCCAGTCGAGCCCATATTCTACCCGCCATCACTACAGCTCCCCTACCTTGCTCTTTCCTCCGCCCCAAGAGCTATCTTACAATGTATAACCCTACAAGTCTCCCCCATCCCTCTCAAATCCCCCGACTTATTCTCAATAATACACACCTCCCCTTTTCTCTAAGCTTATCCGTTACCACAAGGATTCTTCCTATTGTCATAAAGAGTTTTTTCTTCACCTGCTCACTTCCTGTTAGCCTTACGGTATCCCGCGGAACCTCCACCGACCTAATCATCAAGTCGGGCCATCTGACCTTCAAATATACCACGATGTCATTTTCCCCTTACATAATTCTCAAGGATGTCATTCTTAACCGCCCGTGCATTACATAAGTCCTCCAAACGAGCAGCCATCCAGTGATCACGTGCACCATCGCTCGAAGCCAACTCCAAACAGAAGCAGATCGGAAAGTTGATTCTGTTCCCTGCCAAATATGAGGACGCTGGGAAGAACAACTACGCAATCAACGACTATGACTCGGTCAACTCATTTTAGCAATAACCTGGGCCTTATCATGACAGTGTGGGATGAAACTACTGTATCATTCTCGCCACCGTCACCTCCCGCCACCATGATCCTTCGCCCCCGAGTTGCAGTTCGGTACTACAACCACATCTAGTCTATTCCGAGTTCCTACAGACCACTACAAGAACATTCCCATCCCAATCTTATTGGATATCAGCAATTAGTAGTCTAAAGTCTAAAGTCCGCCTCTGTATTAATTCAAATATTGTGTTTAACATCCCACTTTTTGTAGACCCGTGAATATTATTGTTCATTTATCTCATATTCCCAGTGTGTACCTTAATCAACTAAGGATAAACGCTTCTTATCATTATTACACATACAAACGCTTGGGCTAGGGTGGATGTGTATTTGTAAACATACAAAAGATATGGTACAGTGTTGAGAGACGGGACAACACGAGTGGAAAACTCTCACCCTTTAACAGTCATTAGTTATCACTCACACACACAAACACACACACACACACACACACAGAGTAAAAGATAAAAAATGATTCATCCACAGCTAAATCACATGAACCTTTGCATATCATTACCACTCCAAATACCCAGTTCACCAAACTAGCCGATTTCATGAGCAGAGACAGACGCTAAGGTAATCACAATTATGAGTTGGTTGTATTTACCTTGATATAGTTTATGATCTCGGGGTCTCCGAACAGGGAGGGGGTTATTAAGTGAATCACTTTCGCTCCTCCCTCTTTCCCTCCCACTCTCTCCCCCTCTCTCTCTCTTACACCTACACCCGCAGGTACAGAACCAATCGAGCCTCATAAAGGCCACCATACATAGCATGTAACACAGTGTAACACCTACACACACTCACACACACGCCTGAGCCAAGCGCCCGTAAAGGTGTTATGTAAGGGTTATATGTGCGTCAGTGGTTTAAGGTTCCCCCGAAGTCGTCCAAGTTGGCATCGCTTGCTGCTGGCGTGTGTGTGTTTGCATGTGTCATGTGTCTGAATGGGTCAGGGAGCGCATTACGCCCTCTCTCTCTCTCTCTCCCTCTCCACCAACCTTCGAACAGAGTTGATACTGTCATCAAAAAGTAAGAGGACTATGAAGATGCTTGTATAGCGGGAGAACGAATGGTCACTGACGAGGTCATCTGCTGGAGGACGGGACATGGGAAGGACAGATAACAGGAGACCTGATGGTCTATGACGAGGTTATCTGCTGGAGGACAGCATATGGGAAGGACAGATAACAGGAGACCTGATGGTCTATGACGAGGTTATCTGCTGGAGGACAGTACATGGTAAGGACAGATAACAGGAGACCTGATGGTCTATGACGAGGTTATCTGCTGGAGGACAGTACCTGCACAAAAAAAAAGAGATTGGGCAACATTCCTGCATCGCTATCCAGTTCATTCCAATATATTTAGAGAATCAAAACAGGTACCCTCGTTAAGGGCCATCAGGTCTCCTGTTCTACGTTCTTCTCTTGTACGTAACCAACTGCCGGCTCGCAGACAAACCAGTTTATCCTCCTCTTTAGGAAGACTGGTCGATAAATGGGTACCTTGCGCAAGTTGGGGCATACATACAGGTATATACGAAAGGTTTACATTTTATGTTTTGAAGGAGTTAAGAGAAGTGGCAACGTGGGTGCGACAGAACAGTAAAAATGACACGCAAAGAATTACCTCAGGGTGATAAAGGATAATGTTGCAGATGGCTTAAGAACAACTGCAAAATACACACAAATACACATACACACACACACACACACATATATATATATATATATATATATATATATATATATATATATTTTATTTATATTTATTATACTTGAT
>JAYMFT010007334.1:0-17047 GCA_038088735.1 Panulirus argus
ATATATATATATGAGTACATGGTTCAGCAACATGTGTCAGTGTAACCAACTGGTAATGAATGAAAGAAAAACTCGTCCAATCAGCGAACACATGAGAGTTGTGCTAGCTCTCTCTACCCCAACCTGGGCCAACAGTACCTGTTGCAACCCAAGTCTGATCTCAGCCTGGGTCATCACGACCTGTCGTACCTTAGCCTGGGTCACCACGACTTGTCGTAACGTATAGAGCTTTTATCACCACGACCTGTCGTACCCCAGCCAGCCTCAGCACATCCCGGCGTTCCCAAGTCCTGCGGAGCGGCTGTTGCCATTAATATTCTGTGTCGCGTGGCTCTAAAGGTGGAAATAAAGGAGGCGGTATCAATACTGTGTTGTCCGGTGCTTTGGTGGAGGGAGGGGCCAGGGAGGAAGACATGAGGGAGGCAAGATTGTGAGTGTGAAGAAGAGAGATAGGAGAGACAAAGTGTGAGGGAGAGAGAAAGAGAGATTATACGAGAAAGTCTCTCTCTCTCTCTCTCTTTCAGATACAGATTCCCCGTCGCTACACCAACGGTCCTTACAACAGACTCCCTCGATCCTAGACATGGCAGACCGGAAAAATGTATACAAACGCTGGTGGATCAGCGGCGCACGGCAGAGCTGTGGTTGAAGGATGGTATCAGGGAAAGCGCGCCTGATCCTGTTGGAGAGGTGGAAACAAAGGCTACTAAAGAGACAGGACCCCATCTGTCCTGTCCAGGGCGGCACGTTACCGTAAGGAGGGAAAGGGAAGACAATGGAAAGGGAGGATTGACCATCTAAGTAAGAAATAACCTTAATAGTAACCGTAGGAAAAAAGTGCTACACAATGAAGATAACAAAGGAACAGTCATGATGGTGCATCAAACAGTGGAACATGCGCTTCTGAGAGCTGGTAATGAAAATGGATGACTGCAGTGATCAAGAGATAACTGGAGGAATCTGGATTCTCATAGAAGTCACAAGCTTTCACAGTTTATACAAAAGCAATTCCCGAACCGACGCGTTGGGGAACACTCTGTACAGACTCTGTTCAGACACACTTTAACTCTTCGTGTTGCTGAGGAATTAGACACACCAGCTTGCTACTCCGGAACCAAGAGGGAAGACCAAGTTGATGTAGAGTTCGAAGGAGGGAGGCCTGGGAGGGAAGGGCAGAGTGATGGAGTAGTGATGGCGGGCTGGGAGGGAAGCTGCAGCAGAAGGTGTTAAGGAAGGCAGTCAGGCACGACTGATTGATGGGACTGAAGGATGTTCTTATACCCGGGGGAGGGGGAGGGGAGGGGATGAGGAGGGGAGGGAAGGGAGAGGGGGAGTTTTTACTTGGTGGCGGTGGAGGGGAAATAGCGTTCGATAAGGAAGCTAAAGGACTGGGAGGCATAAGGGTGGAGGTGTGGGGGGTGATAGGGAGGTCAGGAGTAGGCTGGGGAGATAGGGGGGGAGGTCATGGGGGATAATGAGAAACCAGTGCTGGAGAGAGATAGGAGAGTTGAGGGAGACGGATGGGGAGAGGTGAGAGTGGTGTAGTAAGAGTTGTAGGAGAGAGTTTATGGTGAGGGATTGTTTTAGAAAGGGGGAATGGGTGGTTGGGGGAAGGACACACACACACACACACACACACGTATTACAGAAGCAGAGGCGAGCCTGGAAATAAAGATTAGATATAATCGTGGAAACTCCAAAAACCTCAATAATTTCTCTGGTAACGAAGATTAGAAAATTGATTGCAGTAGCCAGGAACCAGGGCGTTGTGGTGAGAGGTTCTGCGATGAAGGATTAGAGAGGGAATGGAAGGAATGGTTTACTGAAAGACGTCATAAAGCAAAGGATCTTCGAGACGTGCAGTGCTGTAGATATGGACGACACTCCAGCCAGCCAGCAGTGGCACGGAATGAGAGAGCAAGGGACGAGTACAGCAGGATGAGGAAGGAGGAGCAAGGAAAGGTTGGTAAGAATATTGTGGACAAGGCAGATGAATATCCAAACCTTTCCCATAAATTGATCAGGAGTCACTTGGCAGCTAAGGGGCAGGTAATCAGGTTATGACATTCAGAGTGAAGAGTGTAGATCTAGGATGACGTAAGGATGTGTGAGGAACTGAATGATAAGTTCAAAAGTGTGTACACTGTGGAAGACACTACAGCCCCAACCCTAGTGAGGTGGAATGGGAAGGAGGTTTTGGAAGCCGTTGAGATATCTAAAAGAATACTAAAAGGACTCGACCCATACAGGGCTCATGGCCCTGATGAAGCTTCATCAAATGTGCCAAGAGGTGAACGGCAGATACGCTCGGTAAACCACTTGAATTACAGTTCAAGGTGTCACTGGAGAGAGACATAGTGTCAGGGGGATGGAAAAGAGCAAACATCATACCTATATATAAGGAAGGAGACCGGGAACTGGCGCTGAACCACAGACCGGTCTCACTAACCAGTGTGGTGTGTACGGTTCTCGAAAGATTATTAGAAAGCAAGTAGATGACTTTTTACGGAGGAGAGACAGCTTTGTTTTAGGGAGAGGTCATGTGTAACTAACCTCTTAAAGTTTTACGCGAGAGTGAGCTCACTCCTTGACAAAAGGGAAGGCTGGGTGGACTGACTGTATGTGGAATGCCAGAGGGCATTTGACACTGTACCACATGGCGGGCTGATTATGAAACTGGATCACAACATAGAGATAAGAGGAAACCCATTCGATGGTGAGAAGGTTACCTCAGCGGGAGGGAACAGAGGACGCGTGTCAGGGGAGCCTTTTCCAAATGGGTTCAGGTGACCAGCGGAATGCCACAGGGATCGGTTCTGGGACCATTACTCTTTTTGATCTACATTAATGACTTGCCTGAAGGTATGGGCTCCTACCTGAATATGTTTGCAGATTATGCACAGGTCATAATGGAAGATGAAAGCGACGAGGATTGCATCAGCTTACAAGGGGACCTGAACGGGCTCCAAAGTTGGTCTGAAAACGGTTGACGAAATTCAACTCGAGCAAATATAAACTAATTAGGATGAGACAAAGTGAATGGAGGCGTCAAAATGATTACCCAGCAGGAAATAAGCTTAAAAATTCTGTGCATGAGAAAGACTTGGCATCGACAGCATACATAACCTACCACCAGAGTCCAGCGTTAGGGGAATAGTTAGGGAGACAATCGTGTGTTGGCAAAATTAGAATAGCTTTCAAGTATATGAATAAAGAGACATTTAGCAAGCTGTTTATATCCTATAAAAGGCCAAGAAACGAAAATATACTTCTCAGGTTTAGTCGCCTTACGTAAAGAAGCACAAAGAGCTCATTGAGAAGGTCCAGAGGAGGGCAAAAAAGATGGTATTAGAATTAAGAAAGCTGAGTTACAGGGAAAGGTTGGAGGTTTTAGATCTACTCATCTTGGGAGAAAGAAGAGTGAGGGGTGACCTGATTACAGACTAAGTTTTCAAAATAATCGATGAACTGGACAGTGAAAAGTTCTCCGGGAGATGTAAGGTTAGAACAACCAGAGGACAGAACATTGAAATAAACGGAAAAACTTGTTAATAGGAATGTAAGAAGAGAAATATTTGTATAGCGTAAGTGTGTTGGAGGAATGGAACTGACTGACCGCGGACATGGTCAATGCTGTCACCATACAGAAACTGTATGATAGCAGAGAATGTGCAAGAGATGGGGCCCCACGAGTGTAAAACTCCCTCCCCGTACAGCACAAGAGATGGGACCCCATGAGTGTATTGCATTGTGGGTGGGAAAGGTAACATTGTATTGTAGGTGGGAGAGAGGTAAAAGAGATCAGGCCTCATAAGTGCAGGAACTTCTTTCTATATGTGCATAAGGATGGTCACACATATGTAGCTACAGAACATCAGTTCATAAAATTCATATGATTAACACACACACACACACACAAGTGTCCTTGCAACGACACCATTGGCTGGAGGCGAATGGCTGGCAAGTTGTGTGTTGTGTAACAGTTGTGTTGATGAGACAACACAAGAGGATCAACGGTGTGGCTGGCGGGGCCCCGCGCGCCATATGTGGCCACAAAAATACATTACAAAAGCAGATGTCGACGCTTACATTACCCTCCCCGGCGGGTGAGACTATGACAGACTCTCAGGGGTCCCGCAAGGCGACTCTTAAATACTAAACCCGTTCGCACGTCCGTCTCTGTGTCTGTCTGTCTCTCCGAGTGTCTGTCTGGTCGCCAGGAACATTTCGCTGCCTCACCGGTGAGGTGCTTCGTGGTTGGCGGTGGTGGTGGTGGCCGGGTCGGTAGCGAGGGCGGGCGCGAGGTGTGATCTAATGATTCCCGTGTGATGTGGACGACTCCGCGACGGCCATATGTCGCGCGCTGGTCGGGTCCGGTCTGGCCGCTCCCCCAGCAGCAGCAGACAGGCTAGGTGCCGATGGAGTTCCGCCTCTCACTGCCATGCTCTTCCTTCATGCCAGTCATCACAACTGTATACAAGATGAATGAAAGGAAGAAAAAATATCGTTATGATGTCTCGTGGAGAGAGGAAGCCCGGTGCCTCCGGGAGGGACGTCAGTCGTGGTCATGAGTGGGGCTGTGACGGGATAATGACCTCCTCATTAACTCACTTTATCTGGGGATGAAAATCCGTTGTGTGTATAATCTTCGCGTGTGTCATAATACTGTCCAGGAGATTAACGAATGGCGAGGAACACGGGAAGGTTTCTTGTCTGTCGGTTCTGTTTTTACACTAGAAAGCAGCGACACGAATTTTGAGAGTGATGAATGGCACTCACACGATACCAGAATTTACCGTCACACTTGGAGACGTACCAGCACAGATAGACAAGCTGAAGACTAATGACAGTCCAGGTCCTGATCGTTTCTATCCACGAGTGATTAAAACCGTCAACCACAAAATTGCCAAACCGTTAATCTATGTTATCAATAAACCTCTCCAAGATGTAATAGTCACACAGGATTTCGGAACTGGTAGACATCACTCCTGTATCAAAAAAGGGACGCAGTGAAATGCCTGACAATTTCCGTCCTACTGGCCTCACGCCAATTATATACACACTTCTGGAGTCGAATATGAGAGATAAAATCGTAGCTTAATTTGAACAACACGGTCAGATCAGTAATACACAGCATGTCTTACAAACCTTGAATTTAATCATTCTATTATTCAATCAATCATCACGACGAGACTAAAACAATAGATGTTATATTTCTGGTCTTCCAAAAAGCCTTCAACAAAGTGCCCACGTTAAATCGATGCATAAATTCCGGGCCTTGGGGGTTACCGGTTGCGTAGGAAATTGGACAAAAGTCTGGCTACGCGATAGGAGGCAGACAGTCATAATGAATGGGGAATCATGACCGTGGCCACCCGTCACTACTGGAGTCCTCCAGGGGTCCGTCCTGTGGCCTATACTTTTCCATCATGCATATGAATGACATATGAATGATGTATGACATATGAACGATATATAGATCGGCAATGCCGGGTTAGGTGAAGACGAAAGGCTACGCTTACAAGAGGATTTACATAAACTCGCTCAATGGTCTAGAAACGTCAATATACAGCAGCTTTACAGGTAGGAAGCCTCAACAAGAAATTCGATTATGAGCTGATGGGCTTCAGGATGAAGGACTCTTCTTGTGTGAAGGATCTAGGGGTCATGGTCTCCCACAACTTCAGATTACCTAGAAGTTGCCATGACAGAAATAGGATGTTACGATTTATTAACAGAAACTTTGCGTACAGAAGTAAAAAGTTTTGATATTGTCACCATATCAAAATCTAGCTGGACCCCCACCAAGAAAATGTAGTGCAGTTCTGGGCCCCAAACTTAATTAAGTATATTCTTAAATTGGAAGCAGTGCAGCGCAGAGTTACTAAATTGCTTCCTCTCTTGCTTAACATTCCAAATGAGGACAGCCTGTGAAGATTGACTTTGTTCGCTCTAAGCCAAAGGCGACTTAGAAGCAAGTTAGCAGAATGCTTTGTATTACTTAAAGAATTCCACAACGTCGATACTGAACATTTCTTTACAGTCGCGTCATCATTGCCGACGAGAGAAATGGACTAAAACTTAAGGTCACCGAGTTAATCTAGATTGCATTAAATATTTCTTTACGAACGTCATTATTGTCGCGCAGAATAACTCCCAGAACATGTTCAGAGCAACACTGTTAATATCCTTAACAGCTGTTGTTACTTTCCGGTGTTGAATAATTCTTTTTACCAAACATCACAACGTACTGGTATGTTATGCTACCTTCTCAACCAATAATCTCGTCCTGGATATGCTACGGTAACATACCAACACGGATTAACCTGTGTCTTCTGCTGTAAGAAAGCTAGAAGGAATAATTGTATAATCTTTCTATAAGAGGATTAACGTAGACAAGATATGTCGCGAGGCTGGAGCTCAAAGTTTACCTTTACTATTGTCTTTATTACGAAAAGTGAAGGGCTGCGTGTCTCTGGTGATGAGATGCAGGATTCATTCACTTTCATTCTACCTTCTGACTTTTGAATATGAATTTCCTTCAGGCATATTAGTCCTCCAGGGTATCGTTTCTACCTGTTTGCCGTCCGGCTCGTTGCCGGAGGGAGTGGAGGGCGGGAAGAGAGCCTTTGCTTCGCTATCATTTTCTTCGACTGCTTTGAAGGGAACTTTCTTTTCTTTCAGTTGTGTTAAAGCCAGACCACCTTGCTTGGAACTTGGTTTTATGTGGTCTCTGTATCTATGTAACTCTATCTCTCTCTTTTGTTAGGGTGGTTAGAGGAGAGGAAGAATGGATGGGACAGGGGAAGGGATAGTTTAAAATGGAAGAGGAGACTGAAGTGCGTACAGGTGTGTGCTGTAAGTGTTTTGATGCAAGTGGTGGATTTTCTCTCTCTCAGCACAACAGTCGCAACCCCCAGGTTCTCACGCCATCACCTCTGACAGCGAAGCTCCTCTTCCAGTCCCAAGAGGCCGGCGCCTCTTTATGTTGTGTTGTGCGATGTTTTCCTGCCTTACGGCAGTTTCTAGTCTGATGAGATATCTTGTTACATTACATGAATGTTCGCCTAATGTTACTTTATCATGCGTCTCCACACGTTGTATATGTATTTAGTTGCATTTAATTGTATAGCCAGGGTTCTGAGCTGCATTTGTTTGGCCACTTGCGGTACACCGCTTGTTATCACCGACAGGACAAACTCTGGGCCATTGAGACTATACCATACACAGTAATTAGGTCACCGTGGGTTTGAGGCCCAGTTCGAGGCCCGACACCTCCCTCTTGATTGTCGCGGGGGGTCATCAGGACGCTCCCTCAGCTCCGGGGGCAAAGGGTTGACAACCTCTGAGTTCCCCTGGGCAGGGTCGTCTTGATACTCTCTGGTGGTCGTGGGTCGAGCAACTGTTCCGGAGACTTTCTGACCAACATCATGAGGGACTTGCCGACCCACATCATGAGGGGCCTGTTGACTAACGCCGCGACTATGGGCCTATGAGGTTCAATGCTGTGTACACGTGAGAATGGTTCCCTCCCTCATTCCATCTCCTTCCCTCTCTCCTCACCTCCTTCCATCACCCTAACTTTTCGTCTCTTGTTTGTACTTTTCAAACAGTTGCCGCTCGGCTGCCTCTGTCTGCCCACGCTGCACGATGGCCCAGCGTTTCTTACCCACAAGGAGGGAGATGCCCTCACAGGCTTGTCCTTCTCATTCCTGCATCCCTCCTTCTATAATCAGATCTGTCACTCTACCTCCCTCCATCCTTTTCTCTCACTCTATCTACAACTATCCCCTCCATCCTTCTCTATCTCTCCAACACTCTACTTCCCTCCATCTTTCTCTCCTTCTCCATCGCTGTACTTCCCTCCATCCTTCTCTCACACTCCATCACCCTTCACCCGCTGCCCGTCCCTCCAGAGGGTGCCAGTGTTGGTAGCATGTGGGTGACTGTGGCTAGCGGTGGGGCTGCACTGTGTGCCACATCAGAGCAGACTGGCGTTCGGCTAACCACAGTGTTTATATCAGTAACGATCGGCTCCACTGCCCCCGGTGGGGAGCATCGCCCCGTTATAAGGCTCCACCTGTCGCCACACACCGTTACTATCGGTAAATGTCGTCTGCAACATATTTATGGCTAACTGTCGCCATTGTCAATGTTACCCACGCTGCCTGACCCATGGCGCTGGGTGAGGTGGGTCGCTGCTTGACCCATGGTGCGGGGTACATCAGCCTGACAGACGGACACTGAACACAGTGGAAAAAAAAGTGATTTGACAAAGGACTTGCCCCTACCTCGCCAGACTCTGATCCATGCCGCACGTCGCAAGCGGCCCCCACCACACCCCACTTGTATGACATCTTTTTCATATATTGCTGACGTCTGAAATATGCTGTGTTCACGTCTGGCACACTAGAATAGCGGACCAAACCGCTCCATCCTTGATCACGGGTTGAGATCGGCGGGATGAGGAACCTCACCAAGGTTGATCAGAGTCCAACACCCACGATCGCTCGGCTCAGCCAGGGTAATGCTGGGCTCAGGGATCAGAGGGACGCCTGGCAGGTCAACCATCACGATCGTGTCTTCCCGTCTCACTGAGCGTCGTCCTTTTAGATGAAATCAGATAGAATTATAATGAGAGGAACAGGAAAGAAATCAGAATGGGTCAGAACTAAAGTAGAATGAGGTAAAATTCATAAGGCAAAAACAGGAGTGAAGATACGGAAAAGATAATGGAAAGTTAGTAGATTATTTAATGAAAGAAACCACGTCAAGGAATGTGGGAAATTTAATAAATGAATTCGTTTCAATAATACAGCTCAGTATTGATAGAATACAGAGAACCAGTTTAGATATTCTTATCAAAAAAGGACCAATATACGTTATCATCTGCTGCGATGCAAAGAGATTTATTGTCCACATCGCTAGTAAATGCATCAGTAATTTCCAACGGCTTCTGTGTTCAGGTCGTCGGCTTTTGTGTTCCCTTCTTCAGCCACACATTGATCTGGTTATTTAATTTCCTATCTGTCACCTTTCTTATAATCTCCCTCTCCTTTCCTTCTCTTTCCTTTTTATACATCTTTTTTTCCCACCATCATCACAATCATTGTCACATCGTCACCGTCACACTATTGGTAACCAACTATGGTGCCCTGTGTGTGTGTGGAGGATGATAGAGACGCCACCAGCGTTCCTCCCGTCCTTCACTGTTGGATCCTGGGAGACAGCTTCTGTCAGTAGCGGTGTTTGGGTTAAGATTGATTTCTTCGGTCCAGCCAGCTTGGGCTTCTCAGAAACATTATATCTAAGCGATATGTCTCCAGCTCTCATGTGTAATGCACCGAAACCACAGCTCCCTGTCCACATCCAGGCCCCACAGACCTTTCCGTGGTTTACTCCAGATGTTTCACATGCCCTGGTTCGGTCCATTGACAAGACGTCGCCCTTTGTATACCACATCATTCCAGTTCACTCTATCCTTTTCACGCCTTTCACTCTCCTGCATGTTGAGGACCCGATTACTCAAAAAATCACTCATTCCATTCTTCCACCTCCAATTTGGTTACTCCTTCTCCTTGTCCCATCCACATCTGACACATTTTTTTTCTGTGTTAGCTGAGACGACACGGGCAGCTAAGGCCCTAATCAAGGCCATCCCATTAACGCTATATATATACATATATACCCTAGCCTGACCCAGGTACCCATTTTATCGACC
This sequence comes from Panulirus argus, assembly GCA_038088735.1. Taxonomy (NCBI): domain Eukaryota; kingdom Metazoa; phylum Arthropoda; class Malacostraca; order Decapoda; family Palinuridae; genus Panulirus; species Panulirus argus. The sequence continues at coordinate 9,722 of JAYMFT010007334.1, forward strand.
ATTCCCTAGGGGTGGATGAACTTGTTTAGCAGTAAATGTTGTATCAAAACATATTCTCTGTTACGCTGTACATGTCCTAACTGACTGACTTTCATACATATCTGCTTACAGATAATCCAAAGAGACAAACTTGAATATTGTCGATGTGACTAAGGATGAGCAATTAATATCAGTAGTGGACCTGAGGAGAAATATTCATCACGTCTGTTCTTAAACGTATCCATAGTATAGCTGCCAACCATTCTAACTGATAAATCATTCCATAAGTTAACAATCCTCTTGAAGAAAAGTACTTCGCCTCATTCTGGGTAATTTACCGACAAATATGCCACACGCAGTTGATAAGGATGTTGGCAACTTATTAATTGAAGCTATGCTTTTAGATGACGTCCAGCTGGCGAGCCTGATAGAAAATGAGGAGGTTATAATGTTTGTTTACTGTCTTGAACCATGAAATGGAACTTCAAGTCGCAAGTCTGTCAGCACCACTCTCCTATCTCGGAAGTACGTTGAATGCCTCTCATGTTTGTTTGACGACAGATATGTGGATATCAAACACAGATCATATTACTGAGCCTCATAACCAGCCTGTATTCTACAAGCCCTAAAATACCTGAAATACCGTTAGACGAAAATACAAATGAAAGAGGATTTGATCAATATCATTATAAACAGGACAAAGCGTGTTGCATCGTTACAGATGCTCCTTGGGACATGGTGAATGCAGTTAGAACGATCAGTTGCATATCTTTTCCAGCTTTGTTCCTATACTGAACCTTCTCGTAAAGGATGAACAAAAGCAAATGAGAAAGTTAAAGGAAACATATCACAAAAGCGTCCACCCTTTATGGGAAACGCGTACCAAGCTCCACCTACCTAAACACAATCTATTGCAGGAAGTATCGAGTCGGTGAAACTGTACATCCTACTTGAAAATGACAGAATGAAGAAATGACAGAGGCGAGCTACCAAGATGATACCCGGACAGAGAAATTAATGGCATGAGAGCTGACTTAAATGTATCTAGCCCAAAGAGCAGAAGCATAACAGGTACCTGAACTCTGAAATTCAAGTGTTAAAGGTTTCGATAACGTTTATCTAAGAGGCAACTTAGGAATAGATTCTTGTGATTTCTCTTATTGTAATGGAAACAAACTCATGCGCAAACATTTTACCTCAAATGAGGCGAAGTACTTTTTTCAACATAATTGTTAACATATAGAATAGTTTACCAGTTAGAGTAGTTGAAATCAATACCGTAGATACATTTAATAATGCTCTATAGATATGCTGCTTCATATCCGTGCTGATATCATTTCATCCTGCTTGGTTATATGAAAATGTACAGGCTTTTCTCTTTGAAACATCATTATGTCTTTCTACTCTTATCTCACCGATCCAGGAATATGTGTTCTCTTATATTATCAGAAACTGCTTCGTTAGGATCCAGTGGTCAGATGCTGTTTGAATTGCTTTGTATTAACCGCCTTCTCCAGCCAGAAGAGAACGCCAAGGTTGCGACTGACAGCTGGGATAATCCGGTAACACCTCCAGCATGACAACAGTAGAAAGTAATGAAGCAATTCATCGAGAGTTTGATTACTTTTACAATAATAGCACAGGAAATTTCTACGCGTTTTGTTTATAGATATAACAATCTTCCAACAAAGCAAAAGCTGTTTTGCTTGTCGATGATATCTGCAATTTATGATCGTAATCTGATTAGATATGAGGAATTGATTTTACCAATATTGTGACTCTCATATACGTCGTTTTCAATCTACCCCCACAAAGAGAGACTTTACTCAGTGAGTGCAAAAAAAATTCTGTTACAGAGAAAGTCGATGAATTCAGAATAAGATGGCAGAAGGATATTGATTGATCGCCGCAATTCTTTACCTTCTTTGTTTAAAATCTTTTGATCTATCCTGTTTACATAAGCAAAAATTTCATCATTAAATACCTACATGATATTTTGGTTTCTGTATAAATACTTTGTATTAAAAAGAATGCTGCATGGGACAAGAATCCTTCCAAATTTTCATGAATAAAAGAGGCAATGTTGATTTCTGTTCCTGATGGCATATGTAAAGCATTACTGATGACGTCGAAAGTCCTCTTTACATTTCTGATAAATATTTATACACAGCAATGTTATCATTCTTTTGATTTCGTTTGAACAGAAAAAAATATCAATATATTGTAATAACTGCTTACACTCCATTTCAGATATTCACCCAAAAATTATAGTATACTACTTAGTAGAGCAATGCACTTTCCGAAATTGTTGAAGATTCTCTTCTTACACTTATACTTGAGGGTGCGCCTGCTCCATTCAGTTGGAATGGGAAAGCAGTTGAAAATACTAAGTTGATGAATATATGGTTTCGGTGTCGCAAAACGTGAACTGATTGTAAGGTCACATGAAAGGGGATTAACATTTCAGAAGGCTGAAGGGAGATGGATATAAGTCTAATCTATCTGATAGCCTGTTGAATTCATTAGCACAGTCGGTAAATGAAAGTGCTTGTCTTTTGATTGAAAATGAGGATAAATCTATAATTTAGTCACACGGCTCCAATATCATTGGGTACCGAGCAATTTTCCTTTGGAAAGGTGCTATAAGTACGTTATCAAATAAAGTGATAATGATAAGGGTTTCGAAGGTCAGGGAAACTGTAGAGTTAAATAACGTAACAATAGGTGAAACACCGGTCATAAATCAACAGAGCTTTTGAAAACCTTAATTATCCTTCCCTTGCAGTCGACATTTATCCTAATTTTGATATCAATTGATATTCACAGCCAAACGTCATTGTGCTAGAATTCATACCATACGTCAGATAATATAGAGTTCACAATATAGCTATTTTGTATTTCATTATCTTTCTATTATTCATTTCTACTGAATCATTGTGGGACGTAGTTGTGTTGTATGTGCACTTTACTAATATGAATGCAAGCATCAAGAGAACAGCCAGGACATATCATTTTCCTTTTTACAATAAACCTCCATTATCAAAGTAACCTTACTGGGTAACTGTGAAGGGTGAAGAGTAAATCTTGTTTATCAAAAGGAATACAAAGGAATTCAACAGCAACAGACCGCTGGGTCATTTTAAAGCTGTTTGTGATAGTGAAAGACATCAAAATCTCAGATCAGAGCGGTGAAAGTAGCAAGGGAAACAGATAATCCAAAGAGGACACCTGCAGGTTGTCTGGGTGACTAAGGAGACGCAAGTGATGTTAGAAGTGGATTTGAAGCGAATTGTCTATCATGTCTATTCTTAAACGTATTCGTACTATTGTTTTCAGCCAATTTAATCGGTAAATCATTCCACATATTAACAACCCAGTTGAAAAAAAAAAATATCGCTTCATACGAGATAAAGCGTACGCCCACGAGTCTGTATCCATTAATACGAGTTCAATCAGACGAATCAAGTCTTAGATACCTTGTTAGGTCGAGATAATCAAAGCCTTCGATTATTTTGAATACTTCTTAACTTTCTCTTTTTTAAAGTAAAATGAATGACTCGTTTAGTCTGTTCTCATAGACTTTGTTTTTCAGTCCGGAAACCATCTTGATACATCGAGTCTTGCATTACTTCCATTTTGACCGTCGTAGGGTAACCAAAACTGAACACAATATTCGAGATGGGGATTCCCCAATGTTTTCCAAATTCGAAAGCCCGACTTATGAATCCAAGAATTTTTTCCAATCATTATACCACATCTCTACACTGCTTACTTGGTTTTATGACACCAAAGTTTATTGTGCCCAGATCTTTTTTCCCATTTACTTTTCCAGTTTAGCTAAATTCATCTTGTGGCTTGCCTTTTCATTTGTTTTTTTTTTACCGACGTGTAAAACTTTGCACTGTCGATATTAAGATTCATTAGTCCAACCCATCGGATTTTTATGTCTGTTTGAAGTTATAGAAATTCATGCTCGGTTATAGATTTCTTTTCAAGTTTAGTATCATATACAAATTTTGCTATCTTACAATGCAGCTCATTATCAATATCACTGATACAAGAAAGATAACCAATCCCAAGACTGATCCTTGTGGCACACCAGTTGTTACGTCTAACCATTCTGAGGCTTGACCAGTAACCACAACTCTTCGTTTACGGCCAGTCAACCACTTTCCTATCCTCCGAAGTAAAAACCATTCAATACCACGTGACTTTATTTTTGCTGGTAATCTTTAATATGGAACTTTATCGAAATCTTTTTGAAAATTTTGATTGATGACATCAACCGCTCTACTTTCATCATACATGTTGATGATATCGTTAAGGAAGTCAAACAGATTGCTCAGACATGAGCGATTTCTTCGAAAAGCATAATGAGAATAGTTTATCAAGTGCTGGTCTGTTTAATGATGGTTTCCATGAGCTTTGCAACTACAGACGATTCGTTAAACGGACTATGATTACCGGGCAGTGATTTATCTTATAAAATCAGAGGTGTTACAATGGCAAACTTCCATTCCTGTAAAACCTCCCCTCTGGCAGATGACTTATTGAAAAGAGCTGTCAAGGGATAAGCTATCTTGTGTTTTTCCTCTTTCACTGTACTCGGCTGAAACTTCTCAGGGTGCACTTTCCCTTTTACTCATTTTTCGTTTATTGCAGAAATTCTCCTCTCTTACCAGTGAAACTGGATTCCGGACATGAGTTGTGTCTTCGACAGCAAATACATATGCAAAAAAATTCAACTATTTTTGCCAATGTTTTCTTTTTATGAACCAAGTCACCGCTTTCCATAATTGATAGTGTAGTTGAATGAGCAATGACTCTCTTGCTTCTAACATGAAATTCCCTGGGGTTTCTTTTACCATTTTAGACAATAAACGCTTCATACCAATGTTTACTTTGTCGTATAAATCTCCCATTATCTCCATGCAGATTTACATAATCTACTCTTATCAATCTGGATTTATTTTTTCAGGGCTTATCAACACCTACAGGTTTCTTGACGTTAGGATCACCCATATAAAGGAAATCTTGCAATTCCAATCGGGTGGGCTTCTTAAGTATGAGATGAGATTAAACTTTAAAGAGAAAGAAACATCTTTTCCTTGTCGTACGAGGTGGGGAAGCAGTTTTTCTTTTAATAAAATGATCTGTCAACTTACGGGATGACTTACATTTTCTTTGAAACTTGTTTGGCATCTCTGGAAAAAAAATTCTGACAGAAAAAAGATATTAACGTTATATTGTTACGTCAGGACTTGTATGACGCTGTTGACAAGGAAGGTACAAATACGCAGATTTCAGGTCGATGAACTCGTGCTGCAGGATTATATTATGAGAGGTGGATTTTGTTATCTGTAACGGGAAACAATAACTAAGCAATAACACTGGTAATGCTAAAAATCGGGGATGTCTTTCGTATCCATATGTAGCTTATACTCTAGCGGTAGAAATGATAACCAGTAGAATTAGCTCTAGAAAGAGTTTACACTTCTGAAAGAATATTTTGTCATAACATTATGATGAATAATCTCATACGACTGAAATAATAAAGCGAATAATCTCTACGCGTCGTCTCCTCCTGGTGAATTCCTATTAACAGATTTTGATCAGCAAGAAGATTGTTGGCGGGATGCGAGAAATAAAGTTAAGCTATTGTATTTAGTGATGGATCAGCTCTGTTCATTGTAAAGACAAGTGGAGACCTTATTATTATGAAGAACAGGAACCCATCCTGTAAGGTGGACGAAGGTGACAAGTGTTTCAAATACTTTTATCAAAAAACATATATGATGGAGTGTATACTTCCCTTTCCCGTAGGTATTGGGAGCGATTCCTCAGCTTCTTTCATATCAGTTGAATTTACCATATGGTCTGAAATGTATAAGATCTCGTATAAGCACATAAATGATGGATTTTCTATTTACCTAAAAAAATAACAAAATTATTTCAGTATCTCTGGGGGTATATGATTCTGCAACTCGTCAACGTAACTAATGACATGTTACAATAAGGAAGTATTTACCAAACTCTCGACCGCAGCTTGTGACCAGTCACTAAATTTGAGGGATATGACTGAAGGACCACTGCAAAATGATTCTGGAAGCATTTGCATAACATCATTAATAGATGGGTGTTCTTGGCTAATGTGGTGAAGATAAGACAGAAGTGCGGAGACATTTCCATCACAGAAAGGGGAAAGTAAAAATGAAACATCCTATCAGATAAGGTCAGTCCAGGTAGGGGTTCTTCCCCAGTACGAGATGTTGACTCGTAAGCCGTAGCTCATAAGATTTCAGAAAATGAAGTTGCAACAAAACGCAAAATGAATGTCGACGTATGTGGTTTGTTCTGACACGCATGAGTTAATAAGTTGATAGAATTATTGGTTATAAACACCAAAAGGTCATTAAGCCGGAACCCGTACTATGCATCAGACACATGAGGTGCATAAAGGAAGATGGTTGTGGATCAGCGGTTGCCCGCTTGGCACAGACCCTTGTCTTGGGACGGCCATTTCTTCCTAGGATCAGTAAGCAGTCACTCGCACCAAAAAGCCTCTGCCCCTTTTCTCGTTGATACAATATGAAACAATGGACAAACAATTCTGATCGCTGTGTGGGATGCCTGGCGTTTTTGGTAGGCCTGATATGCTCGTTGACAGTTGCCAGTTAGCACGGTTACTCGTTTCTGGCGTTTAGATTGTGTAAATCACTGTGCATCACTGACAGGAGAGTGATATGATAGTGTTAATAAAGAGATAATCATATGAATGACAGTCATTCAGTGGGTATAACTGCCGCTGACATTGTTTAGGCAAAACTTATTTACCGCAAGACACGCTGGATACTTTAGCCATACGTTACCAGACGACATGGACAAATATTAGCTGCCGGGTAATAATTAAAGCACGAAATGGTTGGACTAGAAAGAAAATATGATATTGCTCATACACTAGCTGTGGGTGGTAACAAAACTGTAATAATAATAGTGTAATGTTCAAACTGTATTAATGAATGATACCATAATGGGCAACTATCAGCATTGGTTCGTAATACCGGAGGTCCTGTTAACATTGGCATTGAAATATTACTACGAAATATGCATATATTGGAACAGCTGGATCACACTGTTACCGCTGATTGTAAGTGCAGTGTGCTGTAATACTGCTGAAGTATATGTAATACCATCGAGGTATTACATATGAACAGCCTTGGAGAGAGAGAGACGGGGTTGGGGTTGGGGTCAGTCCATCGTCTACATGAGCTGTCGACCACGACGACGAAGCCATAGGTTTTGTATCGCCATTGCGTCCGATATGTAGTCATCAGAAACGCCGCTTGG
>JAYMFT010007345.1:0-17046 GCA_038088735.1 Panulirus argus
TCCTCTGTTCTTAACGCTACCTCGCTAACGCGGGAAACAGCGAATATGTATGGTATGTATGGATATATATATATATATATATATATATATATATATATCTTTTTTCTTTTTTCTATCAATCAATCTTGACCTCTTATTTCCAGGATCTTTTCATGACCTCTCGAGATGTTCTGTGCTCCTTAGTTCAGACACTCGCCCCGGTTCATGTATTCATGTTCAGATTGTGGGTTTCGATCGCGTCTCCCAGCGGACTTCGGTGTGACAGTCGGTCATCTTAAAGCTTTCGATCTTCCTTGACAGCGTCGTCTTCGGCAAATGTTTCCCCTCAGACTTGGACAAAATTCCATTATGTCGATTATATCGAACTCAATTCTCTCTCTCAATCTTTAAGAAAATCATCACATTCAAGCCCCTGTCCATGAGAAAAATACCACACTGACTCTCTAACCAGAAGAAAATTATCATAATCAGCCTGTAACCAGAAGAGAATTATCATATTCAGTCTCTGGCCAAGATGAAATTATCATACTCTGTCCTGAACCAAAAGAAAATTGTCATATTTAGGCCCTTCACCACCAGGAAAGGTGTCATGTGGTGTCACTGACCAAAGAAAACTTTTACATTTAGTCTCTAAGCACCAGAGGAGACTGCTCGTGGTATCATCTCTGTAGCTCACGGACCTGCGTACCTCTCCACCTTTGAGACCTATCTCTCTGGCCATTACACCCATCTTTCTAGCCCCCACAACCATCTCTCTGGCCCCTAAATCCATCTCTTTAGTTTTCAAGATCCATCTCTGCGTACCTCTCCCGTCTGTCTCTCAGGTTGAGAGACCTTCTTCCAGCCTTCATACCAATACGTCCATCTCCAGGACCCAGCTCTCGTGCCTCTAGATCCAACTCCCTCTAGCACCCGGAGCCATCTCACTAATCCCCAGTCAATCTCTCTGTAACCTATGATCCATCTCTCCAGCCCCAATCCATCTCTCCACAGCTCCCAGATCCATTTCTCTCTATCTCCCAGATCCATCTTCCTTGCCCCTAGTTCCATCTAGCTCCCAAATCCATCTCTCTAGCCCCTATATCTATCTCTTTCTAGCCTCCAGATTCATCTCTGTAGCCTCCAGATCCATCTCTCTAGCCCCCAGATCCATCTCTCTAGCCCCCAGATCCATCTCTCTAGCCCCTATATCTATTTCTCTCTAGCCTCCAGATCCATCTCTCTAGCCCCCCAGATCCATCTCTCTAGCCCCTCAGACCCATCTCTCTAGCCCTCAGATCCATCTCTCTAGCCCCTATATCTATCTCTCTCTAGCCTCCAGATTCATCTCTCTTGCCCCCAGACCTATCTCTCTTGCCCCTAGACCCATCTCTCTAGCCCCTATATCTATCTCTCTCTAGCCTCCAGATTCATCTCTCTAGCCCCCAGACCCATCTCTCTAGCCCCCAGATCCATCTCTCTAGCCCCTATATCTATCTATCTCTAGCCTCCAGATTCATCTCTCTAGCCCCCAGACCCATCTCTCTAGCCCCCAGACCCATCTCTCTCTAGCCCCCAGACCCAACTCTCTAGCCCCCAGACCCATCTCTCTAGCCCCCAGACCCACCTCTCTAGCCCCCAGATCCATCTCTCTAGCCCCTATATCTATCTCTCTCTAGCCTCCAGATCCATCTCTCTAGCCTCCAAGATCCATCTCTATATCCATCAGATCCGTCTCACTGGCTCCCCTATCAACTTGTTTCGCCAAATGAACCATATATCTATCTCACAGATTCATCTCCCAAGTTCCTCGTCATACAATATCCTCACCTGTCATACATGATCCTCACTCCTCATAAATCCTCACCTCTCACATTCTGTCTTTACATCTTACACACAAATTTCTCAACTCTCACACGTAGAGCCTCACATCCCAAACGCTGTTCTCATCTCACCCCTCATCGTCGATTCTCATGTCTCACACATGCTTCTCACTCCTCCTACGTGATCATCACTGCTCATACATGAGCTCTTTATTCATCTATGATCCTCACTACCCAATACAAAAGGCTATTCTACAAGATATGAGCCTGGGCGTTACTGTGGGCTCCTCTCCCTTCACACCAGACTCTCAGTATCTCATTGTCAGTCCTCCGTGGAAAGTCATAACTCACATCAATCTCTATCCCGAATGCAAATCTACTTTCCACCACATCAACCGAAAGCAGCACTCCATCATCAGGGTAAATATTCCACTATCAACCGCAATACTTAATCATTAACTGTCAAAACTAGATCCTACACTATCATACTCCACACTCAACTGTAGTACACCACCATCCTGTGTAATAGTTGACCGTTTACGGTAATACTCCACCATAAACTGTAGCACTACATCATCTGTAATACTGGGTTACACTACGGAAGGACATTCATCATCAACTGTGATATTTCACCATCCACTGTAACACTCCACCATAAACTGTGCTACCTAATCATCCGCTGTAAGACTTTACTATCCACAGTAATTCTTCTCCATCAACTGCAATACTGCACCATAACTCGCAATATTTCACCATCAACTTTTAACACTTCACCTTTAACTGTAATACCCCACCATAAACTGTAATACTTCACCATAAATTGCGACACTTCACAGCCAAATATACCACTCTGCCACCACTATCAGTACATCAAGACCTACAGCAATACTCCACCACCAAGAGAAGCACGCCACCAACAACAGTTAATACCTAAACACCAGAGGATACATCACCACCACAGACGTACACCACCAAAGTACAACAGTTCACCACCTTACCAACAACAGCTGCACAGCACCAACACCTGTTCATCACCAACAACTGTACAGCACAAACAAGATATACTTGGGAAACCCCAACAACAATAGTACACCATCACCAACAGCAATACTTCATCTTCAACAACAGTACTCTACCCATCAGAGGTGAGACTCCACCAATAAAGTAACAAACCGTCACCAACGGCAAAACTCTACCACCATTACCTACCTTCCCTCCAACAGCAACACTTTTATCAACAGTGACACTCCATCACTAACAGTGACAGTCTATCACCAGTCTATGTACCATCAACAACATTACTCTACATTCACTGTAATGCTTCACCATCAACTGTAACATGCCACCATCAACTGTAATCCTCAACGATGGTAAGATTCCAACAGCACAGTGACACGTCCCCAACAAGTGCATCAATCCACCAACAACAGTCGTCAACTCTTTCTCACTAACAATAAAGCTCCGTCACCAGCAAGACTAACCCCTCACCAACACCTGTAACCGACCCATGCACAATACTGTAATGCCCTGACATCCACCAGCAAACCTGATTCTCTTTCTCCAACAGAAATACATCACCATCAACATTTTGCATTTAAGACCGGCGATAATTCACCATTAACAACAGTACTCCTCCAGCAACAACACCACACCGCCACCAACAGCACTACCATCACCACCATTAACAGCAGTAATCTAAAGGGCTCCAACAGCAGTAATCTAAAAGCCACCAACAGCAGTAGCCTAACTATCCCACTGTTACAAGTAACAACTTCACGACCAGAGCAATAATTCATCCAATCATCAACAAACTTCTTAAATTACAGCGCATCTTCCACAGACGACCCTAAACACCTGCGCTCCTTCCACAGACGACCCTATCAGAGAACTTACAACACTACTACCTCCCTCTCACGAAGATATAATCTCCAACAAAATAACTTATCTCAAACTTCACATCGCAAAGCCATTCCCTCCACAGAAATGCAATTTCCTCTATAAAATATTTAGCCTTCCCCAATAAAACATTCTTCCGCAAAGGGCTTGACTTATGAAAAAAAAATATCCTCCTCCCCCATAGGAAAGTCTACATGCCTACTTTATACAAAATCCCCCTCTCCCATAGCAAAATCTACAGGCTTACCTTACACAAAATTCCCCTTTCCCATAACAAAGTGTACAAACTAACCTTACACAAAATTCCCCTCTTCCACAGTAAAGTTTACGGGGTTATCTTACACAAAATCTCCTCTCACGTAGGAAAATCTCCAAGCTTATGTTACACAAAATCCCCCTCTCCCATAGCAAAGTCTACAGGCTTATCTTAAACAAAATCCCTGTTCCCTTAAAAAAGTCAATAGGCTTATCTTAAAGAAAGTTCTCTCTCCCATAGGAAAGTCTACAGGCTTATCTTACACAAAATCCTTATCTCGCATGGGAATGTGTACAGACCTATCTTACACAAACTTCTCTCCCATTAGAAAGTCTCTCTCTCTCTCTTCTCTGCAAAGTTTGTTCCCTACAGATAACCCAACACGCTACTGAGGTTTCTACAGTCCACACGAGTGTGGATCAATCGGAACGGGTCTTGCGTCGCGCCAGAGCGAGAGGGGGTTCTTACAGATGAGCCAGTGTCTCCCCACAACTTTGAAGTTGCATTTCAGTCGAACTCCCGGAAACGTCAAGTCTCCCTCCCAGGGCCCGCACGTACATTACGGGTGGACTCACGATGAAGTCGCCCTCTGTCATTCTTCCCAACAAAATATTCCTCAAGCATGGACTCCTGTCAAAACCTGAATCTCACAGAAAAAAAAAAAGTCAGTATGACTAATTTCTGTAAGTGGATTTGCACAATTTCCTTAAGAAAAAGGAAACGTACTTTCTCACGAAAGAAATTGGCGCCAAACGAACAGAATGGTCAGTCTCCAGAGAAGTAAGAGACTCGGGCTGTCCTGTATGGAAGCATACGGCGGGGTAGCGCGTCGAGGTACTCCTCCAGAGAAGAGCCATGGTCAAGCACCGCAACCACTCGTAGTAACTATGAAAGGCTGACGCTCGACTTGCTATGGTCATGAATATCATGACTGTCCCATTTCGTTTCCTCCACTCAGGGTAATAATTTTCAAGAATTACTCTAAAATCCACTTTCTGGAAAGCCTACATGGCCACAGCTGGCGTTCTTGCATTTGAGCAGGTTCCACGCGGAAATCTCAATTGATACAGTCCCTTCAGTGAGACATGGGGCCGACAAACTCATGCACACACGTCCCTCCCTATTCGTGTGACACGGGCAGCGGTCAATAACAGCAGAATGTGATCATAACATATATCAAACCTAAGCGTCTAACTGTTTTCCATGTCACGTCTATCGCTGCTGTGGGCAATGTTATGACAACCTTCCTAGGGCGTCCTCCCCACATGCACACACAGACTCAGCCGCGTCAGCCAACACTCCAGTAAGTCTTAAGACATCTGGATTCACGTCCTCGTTTGAGACCAATAATCACCACGTCACCTAAAATCTAACGAGCCAGTACCATGATTTCTCATGACCTTGTAATAATCACTGTAGTATTAGTGTAATATGAGTTAATGAAAAGACCCCCAACTGGCGATACACAATGTGAAAATCCCACCCTTGGGATCGTAGTCTCTAAGATTCGCCGAGTCTGTAACTGGCATGGGCCCTTCTAGGACCATCTGACGGCCTGTACTGACAATGAAGGCCTGTCCTGACACTCAGAAATCAGTCTGTACAGACACTAAGCTGGGTATGATGGACAAGCACAACCAGCTTCACTCTAGGCTTCACAAAGAGATATGGCGTGTCCCCACAAGAATCAAGATACAACTTCGACACCTGAGTACAGACCGTCCGTCGGAGCAGTAATTGGTTTACAGGGATCTCATCTGGTCCTAAGACTTCCCGATGTCTGAAGTTGCAGCTACGTCAAACGCCCGTTTCTGGAGGTGGACAAACAGTGCACGATGTCTACGTTGAAATTCGCAACATCGCTCCATGGGGATACGAAGTGCACTGAAATATCATTGGCTTACGTGGTCGTTGTAAACCCAAACGTCAGTCTGTAACAGACGTGAAGACCATGTCTCCTGGTACATCACGTACACCCAATGTCCGTACAGCACTTGTTACTCCCGTACCTGAAATGCATTGGTCTCTCTCTCTCTCTCTCTCTCTCTCTCTCTCTCTCTCTCTCTCTCTCTCTCTCTCTCTCTCTATCTCTATCTATCTATCTATCTATCTACCTATCTATCTATCTATATATCTATCTATCTATCTATCTATCTATTTATCTCTCTCTACTTCACCTTCCCTGAACTCAAAATTCTTCTCCAAACTTAAAAAGATGGGAACGGCAGTGAGAAAAAGAGCAATATCCTTCAAATTTCATTAGTACCCCGAGCGAGCTGTGCAAAAATAACTTAACTTCTGTTTATTATATCCTGCAGTCAGTCAGCTGAGCCGACGGACCTACGGAAACCTATAGATGAATTTCACTAAAGTTTTGAAAATTCTATATCGGCTGTTCATAACGCCTTAAAATACGTCGAACTGGCATTTCTGTCTGTCAGTTTCAAGCAGAGTTTCTATGAAACCCGGAAGCCATGAGTGAAGGTTCTTACCATCTGTTTAGTAGCCATGATAAGAGAGTACCTGAGGCAGGTAGCAGTGGTTACAACCATTAATATCATTATAATCTACTAATACTGAATACACTACACAATCATTGTATCACTGACGGAGCTTTACACACACACACACACACACACACTCTTATTCAAGGTTACACCTCAAGAGAAGGGTCACTTTTGGCGAGGCTGTATCACTGGGAGTATAGTCTCGCCAATGAACTTCTCAATACAGAGGAGTCTACCTTACCCTTCTACAAGAGACAGCGCAGTCTTGGGATACAGGAGAATTTAGACAGGAACAGAGTAAAGAGCTAAATGAGAATCTTTCGTCCTCCAGGGCTCAGTCATCTGTTCTGGACGCCAACTCCTTCACGCAGGAAACAGAGAACATGCGCGAAAGAAAAGAAAGAAATGAATATGCACAGTTTCAGATTAAGCCTCCTCTTGGGAGACGGATCTTTAATATGAACATCCATGCTGAACCCATGCTGCTACGACATACATTTTCATACATTCCTGATCATCGTATATTCAGACGTTTGGAATATTCTTATTCCATTCTGAATGAGCTGTACAAATTGGGCAGGATTAGTTAGGTTTATAGCTAGATGCGATCTAAATGCAAATAAAACTTAAGAATTATAAAGGTAAACTATGATTATCTAAAGTTATAAGCTAAAAAAAAATATTCAAAACGACTTCCAAGATGTAGTTGTTAACTGGTATTATCTGCCTAAAAATATTAGAAAAATACTATAAGGCCTTCAAACTTGAACTACACTAAAATGAAATTATATGACACAAAACTGGCGAAAAACAATCAAAAGTCCTAAATTTAAACAAAACTTATCTTTAATTTTGGATCTCTGCAAACGATCGGTTGGAAAAGAAAACGAGAACTTGAGGAGACACCTTAATTCGCTGGAATAGCCATCAGAGAACAAGTAATCATTTAGAGCTTTGGCTTCTTTCTCTATATGCACAAAGTTTCCAAAATACACGAGTCCAAATACAGATACTCCGGAGTCCAGAACCTCGGAGTCGCATGACTGTACAGCGCATCCTAACCGTCCAACTGTCGAGTTCAACGGTTTATTCTGGGTCACGCCTGCTCTGAACGGCAACCCTTCACTGTTCATCAACACAAATGGAATGCTTGCGTACAGAGTCTGTGTTACAGCCTACCAGTCAGGTGCTACATGAATATCTATCTGTACACTGCAGATGAACGTAAAGGTATTAGAATTTTGTTTTTAAATATAAACACTTTACATATAGTAGTAAATACGTTAATTCAACTGTTTAGCCATTGGTTCCCATTATTCGTGACAAAGTCCATTGGAGTAAACAATTAACATGTCCTAAGTATGATAATTTCATATAAACCACACACTAAAGTACAGTGATTGAGAAGTTTTTTTGATAAAAATATAATCAAAAACTTTCTTTGTGTTACTTTTAACAAATTATAAAAGGAAATCAGTCTCTATCAAATTCATCTCTTAGAAAATCCATGTCTTTGGCAAAAATAAGGTAGGTGTTAAATATCTTGAATGTCTGGTCAACCAATGTAGATGCAACGATAAGCCATACGTTTGAATGGCAAGATAGAATCAAGTATTTCTATGGCACATTGTGTGCGTGTGTTGGTTTAACGTAAAGTTTCTCTATATCAGTTTAGAGGCCTTATCACTAAAGTTTAATTCTTTGCTGCCATTAAAATCAAAAGATAATTTCTACATTTTTTTCCCCATTTTTGTATTACGTCTTTCAGCTGAGTCTTACGCTACTGCTCTGGTGACTGTATTGCCAGGTATATCGAAAAGCTCTTCATGAAATACACTCTTGAATTTACTGAGACCTTTGAATACTTATATCAAGGCCCCACACAGTTTATGTACTGTAGGTGTCTCAAGGCTGGAATTAGCTTTGTAGTACCTCTTTGTATTCATTCAAGTTTTTCTTCGTCCTTTTTATAGTTTGGTAACCAGAACTAGGCAGCTAATTCAAGATGTGGTTTTACTACGTGATGAAAAGAGAATAGTTTCTGGCATCCGCTTTGCCTCATTGCCTACTGCTGTGCACTGCTTAAAGTACTCACTTCAAATAGTTATTGATGATGATTCCAAGTCCCTTTTCTTCGTTTACTTTGAATGGAAGATCTTAAGAGTAGGTCATGCATTGCTTTCTTACCACCACAGCGCATAACTTTACATCAGTCAGCGTTAAAGTTAATTTGCACCTTGTCAGATCACCCTAATAATTTGTCAAGATCTCTTGAGTTATTTCAGTCTTATTCATATACAGCTTCAACTCCAAGTTTTATACAGTCTTCAAATTCTGGGATCTAGGATTTGAGGCCCAGTTCTACGTTGTTTATGTATATTTATAGAAGGGATGGGTGCCAATGACCAATCCCTGAGGTACCCCACTTGTCACGTTCAGTCAGTCAGGAGCTTCGCCAATGACCAATCCCTGAGGTACCCCACTTGTCACGTTCAGTCAGTCAGGAGCTTCAACTCTTAAAACCAAAATTTTCTCTCTGTTGCTGTACGAACTTCCAGTAGTTTCCCATGCCATATGATTTAATGTACAAAATATTCTCATGTGTAGTACTTTATCATGTCTGAAGGGACCTCTGAATTCTACTTATCATGCATAACACTGAAACATTCTAATACGTTTGTCAGACTAAGATCTTTTTTAAAGCGGAAGCCTTGATGACTTCGTTATCACACCGTGGTTTAAAAATCCTACATTCTTTTTCTTTATTATTTTACCACCTCATACGTAAAACAGTTTCTAACTAACTGGGCAAAAATCAAAGGCACTTTCCTTGTTTCCTCTCTTATATACAGGCGTGACATCTCCAAATTTCCAGTCTTTTGGTGGCTTCTCTTCCATTAGAGACCTGTTAGATACTGCCGTTATCATCTGCCGTCTGACGTCCTTTAAGACTCTTACTGAGGCCAGTCGATCTGTGTGGGTTAATTCAATTTCAGTAGTTCGTAGCTCTTCATTTCTGTCAGTCTCAGTCATCATTTATCTCGCCAGGACAAAACGTCTTCCGTGAGAGGTATGCAATGTTTCTTGTTCGACTGATAACAAAGAACTATAACATTCATTTTACATGAAGGGCATTTCTTTGTCGCCATCGCTTATTCTTATCGTGTTCGTTTGTTCGTGAACAGGAATGCAGTGTTCTGTATCGTCTGCGTTCTTTCTTTGTCTTACGTGTCTAAAGAATTGCTAGGGTGTATCTCTTAACACCTGGAGAACTTCCTTTCGCATGTTCGCTTTTACTTCGCCTTATTATTTATTTTCTACATTCCCTTTAGGTTCTTATCCTTTTTATGTATACAGGTCACTTTATGGATGCCCGCTGTGTCTGCGGACCACCTTCAGCATGCATATGAGGTCTGATATCATAATCAGCGATATATAATTCCACCTAGAACTCTACTGAAGAGAGCGCTGATGGTAAAAATTGATTTTTGTCTGTTTCTTCAGTTACCTATTTATCTGTTCTTCTTTGGACAACAGGTTAAGAACCCTTCCCCTAGAGTCATTACTTCTTATGAAGAACTGATCTTATTCCGATGCTTTAAAGGCCTTTGCATGTCATGATTAAGGTCGTGATGGCACTGATTTGTCGTCCACTGTAAAGACAAAGAACTATCACTGAGAAAAAGGATTTTTCCTTTCTTTTTACGGTAGGTATCATTATACAGAAAAAAAGAAGGAATGGAAGGGAATGGAAAACAAGTCAAAAGGATAATATCGATTGCTATTCTTGTATTATGATTACGAACGTGTGTGTTTGTGTCTAACCCAGGGTTCCAAGGTCGCAGATATAATGGGTGTTGTTGTAAACTGCGCATACTGATTTTTCCAACATTTACTCTCTCTCTCTCTCTCTCTCTCTCTCTCTCTCTCTCTCTCTCTCTCTCTCTCTCTCTCTCTCTCTCTCCCCCCCCCCAATAATAATCGCTTTTATAATGTACCCACGTCCACACCAACCACCACAACCCCCTCCCTCCCCATCCTTCCTCAACTAGTCTTTCTACCATCACGATCTTCCAGGCTCCTTGGCCCCACGCAGCCATCTGCCACCCCAAGCCTCCTTCCCTCCCTCCCGTCCTCTCCCCTCACCTCTCACTCCTCCCATAAGAACTTTTACCGCCCCCTCTCACCAATTAGCACGTGTGGGGGCCTTCCCTGCTTAGTAGGCGCGCTAAAAATTGCCGGGAGGCGAGGTGGGGAGGCAAGGGAGAGCGGGAGGTAGGGGAGAGGAAGGGAGAATAGGAGGGAGGAAGACGCCCGGACGAGACGAGGCGCGGAATTAACTCTCTGCCTAGACTGCCCCGATTTTCTTATAGGGCTAGAGGCAAAGTGGCTCGGTCCGGGCGATGGTCTGGCTCTGTGCTGGCTTGGTTATGTTTTGCGTCTGTCAGGCGGTGGTATGGTTAAGTGTTGTGTCTGTCAGATGGTGGCTCATATAGATGCTGTGTTTGTCAAGTGGTGGCTTGGTTGTATTGTGTCTATCAGGTGGTGGCTTGGTTATGTGCTGCGTCTGTCAGGCGGTGGCTTGGTTAGGTGTTGTGTCTGTCAGGTGGTGGCTTGGTTAGGCGTTCTATCTCTCAGCTGGTGGCTTAGTTAGGTGTTGTGTCTGTCAGGTGGTGGCTTGGTTAGGTATTCTATCTCTCAGCTGGTGGCTTAGTTAGGCGTTGTATCCATTAGGTAGTGGCTTGGTTAGATGTTGTGTCTGTCAGATGGTGGCTTGGTTAGGTGTTTCGTCTGTCATGCGGTGGCTTGGTTAGGTGTTGTGTCTGTCAGGTGGTGGCTTGGTTAAGTGTTGCGTCTGTTAGGCGGTGGCTTGGTCATATGTTGTGTCTGTCAGGTGATGGCTTGGTTAGGTGTTGCGTCTGTCAGGCGGTGGCTTGGTTAGGTGTTGTGTCTGTCAGGTGGTGGTTTGGTTAGGTGTTTTGTCTGTCAGGTGGTGGTTTGGTTAGGTGTTGTGTCTGTCAGGTGGTGGCTTGGTTAGGTGTTGTGTCAGTCAGGCGGTGGCTTGGTCAGATGTTGTGTCTGTCAGGTGGTGGCTTGGTTAGGTGTTGTGCCAGTCAGGCGGTGGCTTGGTCAGATGTTGTGTCTGTCAGGTGGTGGCTTGGTTAGGTGTTGCGTCTGTCAGGCGGTGGCTTGGTTAGGTGTTGTGTCTGTTAGGTGGTGGCTTGGTTAGGTGTTGCGCCTGTCAGGCGGTGGCTTGGTCAAATGTTGTGTCTGTCAGGTGGTGGCTTGGTTAGGTGTTGTGTCAGTCAGGCGGTGACTTGGTCAGATGTTGTGTCTGTCAGGTGGTGGATTGGTGAGGTGTTGTGTCTGTCAGGTGGTGGTTTGGTTTGGTGTTGTGTCTGTCAGGTGGTGGCTCGGTTAGGTGTTGTGTCAGTCAGGCGGTGGCTTGGTCAGGTGTTATGTCTGTCAGGTGGTGGCTTGGTTAGGTGTTGTGTCTGTCAGCTGGTGGCTTGGTTAGATGTTGTGTGTCAGGTGGTAGCTTGGTTAGGTGTTCTGTCTGTCAGCTGGTGGCTTAGTTAGGTGCTGTGTCTGTCAGGTGATGGCTTAGTTAGGTATAGTGTCTGTCAGCTGGTGGCTTGGTTAGGTGTTGTGTCAGTCAGGCGGTGTCTTGGTTAGGTGTTCTGTCTGTCAGTTGGTGGCTTAGTTAGGTGCTATGTCTGTCAGCTGGTGGCTTAGTTTGGTGTTCTGTCTGTCAGGTGGTGGCTTGGTTAGGTGTTGTGTCTGTCAGGTGGCGGCTTAGTTAGGTGCTGTGTTTGTCAGCTGGTTGCTTGGTTAGGTGCTGTGTTTGTCAGCAGGTGGCTTGGTCAGATGTTGTGTCTGTCAGGTGGCGGCTTGGTTAGGTGTTGTGTCAGTCAGACAGTGACTTAGTTAGGTGTTGTGTCAATCAGGCGGTGGCTTGGTTAGGTGTTCTGTCTGTCAGCTGGTGGCTTAGTTAGGTGTTGTGTCTGTCAGGTGGTGGCTTAGTAAAGTGTTGTGTCTGTCAGGAGGTGGCTTGGTTAGGTGTCGTGTCTGTCAGGTGGTGGCTTGGTTAGATGTTAAGTCTGTCAGGTGGTGTGTTAGTTAGGTGCTGTGTCAGTCAGGCGGTGGCTTGGTTAGGTATTGTGTCTGTCAGGTGGTGGCTTGGTTAGATACTGTGTCTGTCTGGTGGTGGCTTAGTTAGGTCTTGTGTCTGTTATGCGGTGGCTTGGTTAGCTACTGTGTCTGTCAGGTGGTGGTTTAGTTAGGTCTTGTGTCCGTCAGGTGGTGGCTTGGTTAGGTGTTCTTTCTGTCAGGTGGTGACTTGGTTAGATGTTGTGTCTGTCAGATGGTGGCTTGGTTAGACGCTGTGTTTGTCAAGTGGTGGCTTGGCTGTGTTGTGTCTATCAGGTGGTGGCTTGGTTAGATGTTGTGTCTGTCAGGTGGTGGTTTGATTAAGGTCTTGTGTCTGTGAGGTGGTGGCTTGGTAAGGTGTTGTGTCTGTCGGGTGGTGGCTTCGTTAGATTTTGTGTCTGTCAGGTGGTAGCTTGGATAGGTGTTCTGTATGTCAGCTGGTGGCTTAGTTAGGTGTTGTGTCTGTCAGCTGGTGGCTTAGTTAGGTGTTGTGTCTGTCAGGTGGTGGATTGGTTAGGTGTTGTGTCTGTGAGGTGGTTGCTTGGTTAGGTGTTGTGTCAGTCAGGCGGTGGCTTGGTCAGATGTTGTGTATGTCAGGTGGTGGCTTGGTTAGGTGTTGTGTCTGTCAGGTGGTGACTTAGTTAGGTGTTGTGTCTGTCAGGTGGTGGCTTAGTTAGGTGTTGTGCTTGTCACGCGGTAGCTTGGTTAGATGTTGTGTCTGTCAGGTGGTGGCTTGGTTTGGTGTTGTGTCAGTCAGGTGGTAGCATGGTTAGGTCTTGTGTCAGTCAGGCGGTGGCTTGGTTAGATGTTGTGTCTGTCAGGTGGTGGCTTAGTTGGGTCTTGTGTCTGTTAGGTGGTGGCTTGGGTAGATACTGTGTCTGCCAGGTGGTTGCTTGTTTAGGTGTTGGTAATCGGCTACCTTGGCTAGATGTTGTTTTGGTTTGGTAGTGGATGGGTCAGGTTGTGTATTGGTGAGGCGACATCTAACCCAGTAGGTGGGTAGGTGATATAATGGCTTGGCTTGGGAGTAGCTTGTTCAGTGGGCGGCTGCGACAGAGAGGTAGCTTTTGATGTAAAGATGACTGAGGTTTTGAAGCAGTCAGCGTGTGGTCTGAGGTGGTCAGGTAGTGATATGGTTGGCTGATGGCTTAGCTGGTAAGCGGCTTGGATAACTGGTGACTGGGTTCGTTAGTTAAATCAGCTAAGCAGTGCATAGGTTAGGCAGTTGCATATTGAACTGTTATTGATAATTAGCGCAAATGGCGACAGGATCAAACTGATCGGGTTTTGTTTCAGTGGTGCCTTATTTATATAGAAGCTTCTTTAACTCTCGCTGGTCAAGTGAGTGATTGCTGGGTCCAGATTCTGGTGTGTGTAACTGAAGGCTTACAGCCCTTGAGCACATCGGAGCGAACTTTGGTTATGGTAGCCTGGCCTTTTGACTTGACCCTTAAATGTCAGGTTAAAAACCTGGCTATATCATAACCAACAGTTGCACCGTCGTGCGAAAGGGATTGAAATATACAAAGATGCATACGCTAAACCCTGGGTGTTACCGCGACTGAAAAAAAGTCACCTCTGGCGGGGCTGTGTTATTGCCAATGAACTCGGGGAGTACACTCTCGAGGAAGAACTTCTCCCTTCTCAAGGGAGTCCATCATTTCCTTGCTACTAATTTCTAGATTCAGAAGCCCCGTGAGAGAGGCTCTGGAGCTATAACAATTAAGAAATAACGTATATAAAAAACATTTGAATATTTTCTTATCAAACTGCATCGAAAACTGAATTTCCTTAACATATTACTCATGAAAACGTTATTATTTCCCAAGAAAAAAAATATAAATGACATACCAAACAACTTCGGTCTTAAGTTTAGGAAAAACAATAGTAGTAGTGTAAGGACTTATATAAATCCTTACTATAGGGCATTACATGGTATTATAGGGTATCATATAGTATTATACAGTATTATATAATATCGTCATCCTTCTTTTGTAGGACAGACTGAAATAACATTCCAGGGATAACTTAGTACATTGATATTCATAGGCCATTTTGGACGCTGGCTGGACGGGGTCTTTACCCACCTAAGTGAGGTAAGTAATGCCACCCCGTTAGTTAAGTTGTTGACGAGCGATTAAGAGGAGGAGCGGAACACCTGGTGAGAGGAGCCACATGGTGTCACCGGGGAAGAAAAACGCACCTGTGGTGGACTTACCTGTACACCACTCGGTGTCAGGGTTGGAAGAACTACACCCCGTGTAGTGGAGTTCCCTGTACACCACACGTTGTCAGGGTTGGGATAACTACACCCCGTGTGGTGAATTTCCCGTACACCACACGGCGCCAGGGTTGGGAGAACTACACACCATGTGGTGGACTTACCCGTACACCACACGGTAACAGGGTTGGGAAAACTACACACCGTGAGGTGGACCTACCCGTACACCACACGGTGTCAGGGTTGGGTGAACTGCACCCAGTGTGGTGAATTTCCCGCACCCCACACGGTAACAAGATTGGGAAAACTACACCCCGTGTGGGGGATTTCCCGTACACCACACGGCGCCAGGGTTGGGAGAACTATGCAGCGTGTGGTGGACCCCCCCATACACCACTGGAGTCAGGGTTGGAAGAACTACACCCCGTGTGGTGGATTTCCCCGTATACCACATGGTGTCAGGGTGGCGAGAACTACACACCGTATGGTGGATTTCTTGTATACCACAGAGCACCACGATTGGGAGAACTACACAGCGTGTGGTGGACTGCCCCGTACACCACACGGTGTCAAGGTTGGAAAAACTACACACCTGTGGTGGACCTCCCCATACACCACACGATAACGGGGTTGAGAGAACTACACACCGTGTGGTGGATTTCCCCGTACACCACACGGTGCCAGGGTTGGGAGAACTATAAACAGTGCGGTAAACTTCCCCGTACATCACATGATGCCAGGGTTTGGAGAACTACACACCGTGAGGTGGACTTCCCGTACACCACCGGTGTTAGGGTTGGGAGAACTACACACCGTGCAGTGGACTTCCCGTACATCACAGGGTGCCAGGGTTGGTACAACTACACACCGTGCGGTGGAACTCCCCATAAACCACACGGTGTCAGGGATGGGAGAACTACACACCGTGTGGTGGACTTCCCTGCACACCACACAGTAACACGGTTGGGAGAACTATACACCGTGTGGTGGACTTTCCCGTACACCACACGATGACGGGGTTGGGAGAACTACACACCGTGTGGTGGACTTCCCAGTACACCACACAGTAACACGGTTGGGAGAACTACACACCGTTTGGTGGACTTCCCGTACACCACACGGTGCCAGGTTTGGGAGAACTGCACACCGTATTGGACTTCTCCGTACATCACATGGTGCCAAAGGTGGGAGAACTACACACCATGTGGTGGACTCCCCGTACACCATACAGCCCCGGGGTTGAGGGAACTACACACCGTGTGGTGGTGGACTTCCCTTGTATTTTTGTTAGCAGTTTACGAGAAAGCGTGTTGATGACAGAGCGTAAACGTACCGAATAATATAATTAATGGATTTCACCTCTCTCTCTCTCTCTCTCTCTCTCTCTCTCTCTCTCTCTCTCTCGCCAGGGTATCGTAAGGGTTAGTGACCGCTATGCAGTGAGTCACTGCTTCAGTGGAGGTAAAGTGTCATCCTTTGGCCCAGGTAGCTGTAACTAGTAATAGTAGCAATAGTAGTAGTAGTAATAGTAGAGGTGGTGGTAGCAGTGGTAGTAAAAGTGATGGTGGTAGTAGTAGCAGCAGAGGAGGTGATAACAGCAGTAATAGAGGTGGTGCTAGTAACAGTAGTAGTAGTAGTAGTAGTAATTGTTGTTGTTGCTATTGTTGTTGTTGTAGATGTGGCGGTAACAGTAGTAGTATCAATAGCAGCAGTTGTAGTAGTCGAGATTGCAACACTAGGACCACCACACAGCGTGTGCTGCAATTACCATTATCCCCAAAAAGAAAAAAAAAATACAGAATATTCATCCGAGTGCGTCAGGTTAGGAAACCAGTAACACATGCCACACAAACCACAAGACCATCATGCAGCAACCACAGGAACATGACAACATCCGTAGCAGCAACATCACACAACAATGACTCCAACACAAATCTCCAAGAAAAAAAAAAGCAGCCTCTGGCACTAAGAACAACAATAGCATCACTAACAAAAGCTTGAAATCACCAACAATAGCGGCGCCCGTGACTTCACAACGTTTTCTTTCTCCTACACATTCTGAGCACTAAAAGAATATTTTAGAACTATCTTCTGATTTCAACAATGTAAGAAAATAAGTAAAAAAAATAAGCCCAGTCATGACCCTAGCAAACACATACAAAAAAAAAGTCATAACCTTCAGTTTTTAGGAATTATTATTATTATTATTATTAT
>JAYMFT010007356.1:0-17045 GCA_038088735.1 Panulirus argus
ATATATATATATATATATATATATATATATATATATATATATATATATATATATATATATAGCGTTAATGGGATTGCACTGATTAGGGCCTCAGTTGCCCGTGCCGTCTCAGCTAACATAAAAAAATACCCATAAGACTACTCACATATAACGCTTACACAATGCGAAACATAAACGAGCACACACAACTGAACACACACACATGCATGCAACCAAAGGCACAAAGTTCAAGAAATAGGGCTCGGCGCGTGTGAAACTTTCCCCATACTGTAAAACAGGCGACTACATATATATGCAGATACACACCCTGTACAGAAACACCTGAGCATAAATATGAACACACAAAATTCCGTTTATGAACGCCTTCTCCGTTTTGCTGGGTCATAGTAAGATTCATATCAATACATGCTATTACCTTGTAAAATCTTTCAACATGAAAAAAACTACGGTTCGTGAGTGTGTGTGTCCATATTTGCCTGTATATTATGATGTGTTCTGTGTAGCCTACATGTGTACAGTGCGTGTCTACCTATTTAGAGTCGTTAGTGTGTCTGACGCAACTGCAAGCATGCACACATATATACAGGCTACGTAGTATACAAACGGTAGAATACAGATTCATATAAGGACTCAAACCCCTACAAACTATATGATGTTAGATTTGAGCTGAAAGATGATTTAAGTCAGGATATGTAATCTCACTACATAGCCTGAACAAGCAAAATAAGATCAACCAACAACTGGGTTAAAAGTAACAACAAACTAAACCTAACTAACCTTGCTTTGACTCAAACCTTAGCACTGCGACACTAAAAATCATGGGCCATATATGCAGTGAGCGCGTTTCGCCTCAGAACAATCTTTAACCACTAAGGAGTTCCAAATCATTCGATTGGTGGTTATAGCTTGACGCTGACGGTTTCAATAATCCTTGCAGGTGACAGACATGAAGCCCAAATAACCGGCCACCCAACCACCGGAACGTGAAAACTATATAGTGATAATCCATCCTTATCGAATAAATAATTCCTTTTTCAATTAAATGTAATTGTTCGAGTTGTTTCAACTGATCAATTGCTGCGAGTAAATATTTATACAGAAGTATATAAAGTCTGTGGGGAGTTGATTTAATGATTATCGATTATTAAATGAAATTTATGCTACAAATTGCATACCTTTTAATTGTATCTAGAACATGATATTCATAGGAGCAAAAAAGTAACCACAAGCCTTGTGGTAATGTTGTTGCAGAAGGGCGGTAAATAGCTGGGTCCTATGAAGGGAAGGTGAAGCTGGAGTAATATGGTGCTGCTGCTGAAGAGGATGCCTGAGTCCCGTCAGGAGTCGGATGTGATCCCTAGCTGGAGATCTGAAGGTTTAGTAATCACTGAGAGATCAGACACTTTAAGTGTGGGTGTGTACAGTGTTAGAGGCCGGGCTCACCAACTGATATTGCAGCAACACGACACTTCTGCGTCTTGTACCAGGATGACTCCACTTGCACCACCTTGGTAAGTCTGTTACAGCTTTGTAGATACACAACCATTGGATGCTAACTTGAAATACAATTGTACGAATATGCGCTACCTGGATATGTCGAACTACAGTTGTATAGAAATACACGCCACCTGGGTATGTCTACATGTCTACATTTGCCGCCATGTCTGCTCACAGGTATCTAAAACACTTCACTCCCTCCAATTTTTCTTCATTCATGCTCGACTAACCTGACCTTCAACCCTGATAAACCCAATTACTTTGCTTCTGTTCACATTTATTCTCAACTTCCTCCTTTCGCGTCACCAACTCCTGCACTTTCTCACTTCTCATGGAGTCACAAATGAAAGTTGAACATAATTCCTGGAGACCAAAGTGCTAAGTGAGCAACCAGAAACATTATTGCTTCCTTAGAGTACTGAATGAAGCTCTCTGGTGAAGTAATTTCCTTGGGAATATTGATTTCAGGTGCATAAGTATACAATCCATGACTCAGAGGCATCAAAAATCAATACATAATTCAGTTTACATACTCTGTCATAGAAATATTTCCTGTAGTTCATTATGGATCAGACTGTTGAAATTTTCATTGATAGATATGAATGATTTTCAGATAAAGGAATAATACAGTAATGAAAGAAAATCTGTGAACTGGTTGTTTTATTTCACTAACAAGTAATTCACAGCAATTAAAGTGAGTTGCACGCAATTAACGTGTTTAACTTGATGGACAAATTATGGGTAAATTTAAGATTTATAAAAATGCACTTTAACAGGGCTTTCTCATCAATGACTCATCTATGAAACTGAATGAGTAAGGCTTAAGAATCCAAAGCAGATATGTGAAAGATGTATGTGCAACTAAAATAATTTTCAGAAAACAATCTATAACACCAAAATTGACATATGGTAAATTTGGGCGTAACACTGAAGGCTTTTGCTCTCAATCTTTACTGGGCTGTATCATTGGCTGTTCATTAATGTCCTGTATTAGTTTTTGATAGAATATTGTTTCATGGTTACATAAAACTGTTTTTACTATAAATCTTACAAAAAATCTTAAAAGTTACCACTGCCTAATGGCAATTAATTGACAGGAATCTTTATTTATAACAAGTTATGAATTCAGGAGTCATTTTATTCGACTGCAGGATTAAAATCGCAGAAACGAAATTTTGTATCTCTGACTTGTAGGTTTCTGTTTATCCATCTTGATATGAAAAACATAAAATCTTCAAACCATGTTTAACGCTCATATGGCAGATATTTCTGGAGACTACCTCCGTGCCAGTGAAAAAAATCTAAAAAATTGTCATTTGTATATTGGCATACTAAGAGGCAATAATGATAAAATTGATGATAATAACAATAATGATAATAATAATAATAATAATAATACACAAAAAGCAATATATCTACGATCGTGTTGGCCTGGAGGAGTGGTAAGCGAATGGTGGGCGTGGCTGTCACGTTTGGATCGATCCTTCTTCACGAGAAGGCAAGATTAGTCTAACTTTCTTAAACTTGTCATGACGATCTATTGTTATTTAAAACGCAGGAATAACGTTCCTGGTGAATAAAATGAATATGTATAGAACTATCATAAAAGGCATGAGTGACTCATCAAAGGAATTTCTACTTTAAATGATTCTTTAGTTAAAATATACTTGGAAATACACGCTCTTTACTTTCATCTGTCGCACCAAAGTCCACCATCATCTTTGGAATACAGTCATGAAAATTAAACACAGTCGTTACGTAGTCTATTCTGGTGGTGGGGTCCTGTGCAGGACACCCAGCTCCTTATTCCCCCTGAGATTACTCTCTGACTCGCTTATTTCCTCACCTTCCACCCATTATTTCTTGTTCACTTCGTATATCGTCATTATGTACCATTACTGATGCATTACAGTACTTAACTCTATCTTGACATTGTATCATATACGACTGTAAGACAAAGGTGAAAAGATGATAAAGAGATGAACGAGTCAGAGCGCGGGCGGTGTTGGTGTCGGCAGCCAGTCACTGGTCATGTGTGAGGTGTACTTCAGGCAGAATTTGAACACCACTTTCCCGGACCTTGGCTCCATTTTCTAGTCGGTGGGGGGGGGGGCGTTTAAACGCGCGGGATGTTCAAACTGTTTTTGCATAAGAGGAGATTCGTAGTGTTTCGCGGTGAGAAGGAAAATTTTATAACTTTCGCCGTGGTCCAATTGTTACGGTCTTTTCTTTTTTTTCAAGAACCAAACCATTCCATTAAGCGAGTATGCCTGAAACAAGATTCAAGAATGCATCCACTTTCATCCCGTGCATCTTTCCTGTTTCAGAACATTATACAAATCCTATGCAAGTTCTCAGAGCTTGTAAAGATGAATGCAGTCACAAGGACAAATATACGTATTTCTTTTACGTATCTGTGAATGTGGTCATCCATGCATATTGTAAGAGAAACGGCTACAAATTTCCAAGTTATTTTTTTAACTGGAGTCATTTAGTTATATTCAGTACCTCTTCATTTCACTTGAATAATATATCTAAAAGAGACAAATTTTGAAAACCTAAAACAGTAATTATAATCAGTCATCAGGAATTTTCCTTATGTGTTGTGGGGAAACATTCATTTATAATAGAATAGTTTATGCAGAAGTTCTATAACCCTGATGCGTTTTCTTAAACTGTTCTGATAATCTTATTTCTACTGTATGCATGCATTCCCCTCTCTGAACCTTCCTTGTTATGACTAGGCGACATATACATGTAACAACTCATACGCATAACCACATCCTGATTACTTCCTGTTCAATCTCTGTTCGTCCTGCATTAAAGCCTTATTTTTCCCAGTTGGGTCTCCTCAGTGAGACCTAGTCTGACTCCATCTCTGATACCACTAGAGACCATCATCTCGAGCACTGGTGGCCTGCGATGACGTTTTGCTTCCATTAAAGGTTGACTGCAGGCAAGTCTTGCTACTGTAGTCCAAATTGCCATTGAAGTACACACTGTTTACGTACTCCAGGAACCTGGCCAAGAAAAGTTATACGTGAACTGTTTTTTTATCAATGTTAATTCAACTAATTATCAAAATTTATTTACATGCCATTATAAATTCCATTTGTCTACATTTCGTCATTACTTCACTCAGAATCTAATGGGATGAGAGACATACAGCCTCCACAATGTCACTCATCCACATCCTTAGCCCATGTTCAGTGTGTAACAATAGATCGTATACTACCATACTTGTAAAACGAATTATCAATTTTTCACTTTAACTTTCTATGTTGATTAGTCAATTGAAACTAAAATCTCAAAAACAGTGCGAGGTTACCAGAAAGGAACAGAAATGAGAAGGAACTTGGTAATAAGACCATAACTTAAGGGAAAGTAAATGACAGATGGAAAAGTGTGGTGTTGTGGCTGTAAATGTGTGTAATTATGTAAGACCCGGAAGAAGAATTGGAAATCGTTTCTAAAGTGCACCTGATCGTACTGAGAGTCTTTGGGCTATAATTTCCCATGTTGAGTGGGGTAGGACTGTCTTAGACAGGGAAGTATGCTTAGCACACCGTCATTCAGTAGATAGAGCACTGAGGATGAGAAAGACCACAGTAATAAAGGAAGGAACAGTGAAGTGGACCAGTTTGGAAATGTAGTAGATAAAGCTTAGATGATGGAGGAGGAACTACAGAAGTAAAGATATTATAAGGAAAAGAATGAAAATAAGGGACATGAAAACAACGAGTTGAGCCTTTGCCAGCCACTTACTTATCAACTTTACTTGGGAGATCTTGGACTTGAACCTCCGATTCTGAGCGTTCCACGTCTTGGGTGTTGGAGCTGATGGTGGAGGCGGGAGTGTTGACGGACCGGGACCCATTACTTGTCCTGCCACCCGACACCAGCACGGACTTGAAGCGACCCCACACAAACTTTACCATCTCATACTCGTTGGGCTGGTTCCTGGCATTGTGTCTCACCTGTTGGGGCAGCACTGTTACAGGCCTGACGGGATTCCAACCTCTGTATGGTGTCCTAGTAGACTTACAATTACCTACCATTACAGTGTATCCACAATGGGAGATGAATGATAAGA
The DNA here is from genome assembly GCA_038088735.1 of Panulirus argus. Taxonomy (NCBI): domain Eukaryota; kingdom Metazoa; phylum Arthropoda; class Malacostraca; order Decapoda; family Palinuridae; genus Panulirus; species Panulirus argus. Next base: position 5,591 of record JAYMFT010007356.1, read on the forward strand.
AATATACATACGTATGAACACAAATACAGTAATGGATATACCTCTCTCTCTCTCATGCACACACACACACACACACACACAGGCACACCATCACCACCATTACGACCTGACATTCCACTTATGGCATACTCCTGTCATCGACACAAACCGCCAGTTGACGAAGCATGCCCCTGCAGTGGACACGTACCTCCATAAACGTTCTGATGATGATGGTGAGGAGCAGATTGATGATGACCCAGGAGTTGAAGAGCACGAAGATGAAGAACATGACTGGCACCACGAGCGACACTTCCTTCATCTTCTCGAAGTTGAACTTCCCTGTGGGAGAGTCGTTCGTGATGGTGATAAGGGCCGGGTGAGGAAGCCATACCGGGTTGACGTGGGTATATCACAGGCACGGAGGAACACAGGAACACACGGACTGAGACAGAGCGCAGACACCTTCTCTCTCTTTCTCACACACACACACACACACACGTTTCCACAGACAAAGATACAAATGCGTCTTTAAAAACGTAGTCACGGACCACCAAACAAACACTGACAGACGCCACTGTAAAAGGAGACCTCTACAAGGTCCCCCTCACCGAGCATCATGCTGAAGCAACTCTCGACGGCAGTAATGAAGTTGTAGAATCCCGGGAGGTGCTTGTTGAGCATCAGGTAGAACATGGCCACGAAGGAGAAGAAGCACAGGAGGAAGGCGACCAGGAACCCCTTCAGGTCCTCCCAGCACTGACGGAGTGTCATGGACAGTATACCTGCAGCGGTAACATGGAGAGGGTTACCATGGGTGGGGCACGACCTAGTGAGGGAATCTGTTCCTCAAGGATAATAAAGAAAAATGATCCATATCTAGTTCAGTGATGATCAAGAGAAGGCAATCTCTCTCATGGATTTTAGAAAACAGTTGATCTGTCTCTTGGATGACGAGAAACAAATAATCTTTGACTCATGGATGAGAAGGAACAAGTGATATTTTGTCTGAAGGAACAAGTGACCTTTTACCCTGATGAATTACAAATTGCTACCCTGTGGATGACAGGGAAAACACTTTTTGCTTTGAAGCTGACTGGGGCCAAGTGACTGTCATGGCATGAATAAATCTTACGAGTGAGGTGGAAGGAAACAGATTAAGAGGAAGAGAAATGGTTTCCTAGGAAATGGAAGGGACAGCATGGATGGAGGAGCCAGGAAAGTATAGGAGGTTGGACCATGACAGGGAGATGTGTTTGGTTAGAGCAGCTTAGAAGACTTCACTGCTGTGGCTACTCCTCCTGGTGAGGGAAGAGCCCGGCAGGGGGAATATATGGGGTCAAATATTAGAAACATAAGAAGAAGAGTTAATTCGGGGATGACAATAACAAATGTACGTCTCTCCGTCTCGTGGCTTTTATTAATAAAGAACATGTGATTTTTATCTCATGAATCAGGAAAAAGTGATCCCTTGCTCATAAACGGTAAGGAATAAGTAATCTGCCCTTAATGGATGTTAAGGAAGATGTGTAGGAATCTTTGTCTCATGGATAACAAGATTAAGAGTAATCGTTGTCTAATGAATGACAATCTACAAGTGATTTCTGCTTCATGAATTATAAGGGATATGTGAAGGAACTTTCGTTCCAAGATTATGAGAATCATGTGAAGCTTTTTTTGCCTTCCGGACACTAGGAATCACGTAGTATTTGTCTTATGAATGACAAAGAAGTCATAAGTCTGTCGTGGAGTAAATGAAGGGTTTAGGTGATTCAATGGAAGAAAAGAAGGAGCAGTTGACGAATCAAATGTCTTATGGATGATAAGAAATCGAGTGATTGTCTTAGATAAAATAAGGAACGAGCGAGGGAAAATTTCTTTAGGATGATGAGGAACAAGTGAAGGAATCTTTAACTTGCTGATAGCAGTGAGCAAGTGATCTGTATTTAATGGATGATTAAGGACAAGTGATCTTTGTTTAATGAACAGAATAAGAGAATTTATTCTCTAAGGATGATGAAATAGTAAATGAATTTAAAGGTAGTATGTATAGCTGAGACGAGCGAGGATACTGTCATGAGTCTGAAATGGGATTAAAAGGAATTCCTTGCAGGTAAGCGTAGAGTAGATGATCTAAGAATGATCTGAATGACTCACTGAAACCTCTGAAGAAAGCCGAAGGGACTTGATCAAAACTTACCGATCCTCTTGTTAAACCTGAGGAGCTTGATGAACTTAAGTATTCCAACGAAGAGAATGAAGGACACGAGGTACAGGTAGACCTCATTGAGGAGAGCAGCATACTGCAGGTTGACGTACCCATTACCAAAGGTCTTGTTGAACTCAGACAACACGGCAGATGTTGCCAGGTACCTGTTGAAAGCCATTTGATTTACAAGTTTGCATGTGGCTAGGTGTATCGTTGTATATTCCAGGTATATATTATCATGATGCTTTATATGTGACAGCTTCTGTTGCATATATAGGTGCAGGTTTGTATGCTCCGGGGGTGACATTGTTTTTGGTGGGGTCATGTTATGAATACGTCTAAATGGTCAGGGGTGACTGCACCGAGTTGTACTAATGTTATGGATTTGTTAGAATGGCCATGGGTGACACTGTAGTAGTCGTTAGGTCCATGATATGAGCATATACAAATGTTTGGGTCATGTTGTGTTTGTGGCCTTGCCTAAATGTGTATCTTTTCAGCCATTATTATGGGAATGTCTAATTGGCCTGGGGAGACAATGTACACATTTAGGTCATGTTATGTGAATGTTTGAAGAATCTGAGGTGATCTTGTAGTGACTATATCGTGTGTGTTAGGAAAGGCTCAGTGTTGAATCTGGTGAAGCAATTTCTATTTATCACTAAACGATTTTACAAACAACTAAACTGCATTGGACCCAAGGCTATTGAATTATGAATATAAGCTGTACTAGTAGTGTTGAAAAATAAAGAGCCTGAAGTTGTCAACAACAATACATCATACGGATACAGTACACAAAATATGTAAATGACTACAGAGGAAGGTAAGAAAGCGTACAGTTGTAAAGCTGGAGAGATTAAAGTATCATGAGGCGCGTTACTATACCGTAGGACGTAGATGACGATGGCAGCGTAACAGGCGAGGATGATTGCAACCTCAGCGTAGGACCAGTAGTCGCGGCAGTAGGAGACGGGCGCCCTGCACAACGCCCTCACCTCCCTCACCATATAGAAGATGACGAAGGCGATGAACGCGACCTCGCACACCAGGATGAAGGAACCGAAGCTATTGTGGTGCTGCAGCAGATTGATGCCCTCGAAGCTGTGGGAAGAAGACTGCAGCCTTTCTGACCGCCGTTTGTGCTTCACATGGAAACAATATCTATCAATCCCCCCCTCCCCCTCCCCCCTCTACGCTGTTATGTCGTAGAGCATTCCGCCTGTGCCCCAGCCACAACTCTTCCTCCTCTTCAGTACTTCTGACGTTTCCACTCATATAACACGGTATTTGCCTACACAAGATGTGTGCAGTCGACGTACAGCACCGAGGAGACTCGGGTCTGCTGTCTGTAGTGTGGTGTGCCCAGGGAGAACAAGGGAATGGGACGTAATTATAGGAGACAGCAGTGGAAACTGTTGGTATACGCTCCTTTCTGTAAAACATTATTGTATTGCAGAATATTACCAACACATTGAGGAGTATTGCTGACATAGTGAGGAATATTACTCCGCCTAAGAATAACCTCCTTTGCAATAAAATATGATGTACCAATTTACTAACTGGTTGGCTGATATGTCCATTTTGTGTCGTAGAGTTTACCTGAAAGTCGGGGTGATGCCGCCTCCTGGGGTAAACTCTGCCATGATACGAGACAAACCGAAGAGGTTTACCTGAAAATACAACACGAGGTTTACCTAAAAGAATAATATGAGGTTTACCTGAAAGCAGAATACGACATTTAGCCTACCTGAAGGCACAACACTAGGTTTACCTAAAAGCACACCCGTATATTTCTTCCATCTGCTTTATACGGTTGACTTGGGTAAGTAGATTCCCTAAAAATCTTACCAATTATTTGTCAGGCATGCATTAGCAACTTATGAATACCACAACCACAGATACACATTCAATAGTATCAATAAACATATCATTGGAAATTCAAGATATGTTACTCTTGTAAACTTCTAATTATTAAAACAAAAACGTAAATGTAATTATTTCATCCATAAGATTTCCTTGGCTGTTTCTCTCTCGTCATTTGGTCTGTCAATAAACTGTTTAAACCCCTCCTTTTTGATAAGCTTATTGGCCCACATAAGCGCCTCTTGGCTACACATATCCTTATCCAAGTTAGCTCTCATTAGCCATCCTTCCGTGTTTTGCCCATATTTACTGAACCATCTGCCATATTTGATTCCCAGATTTGCATCTACAAACTCATGTTTTACAGATACCGTTAGACATATTTCCTCATTCTTCTCTACCCGACGTACTCCTTCAGATTTGAGAATGGGAATTTAATGGAGTTAATTACTGCATGACATGGACACTTACGTTGGCATTATATGACGAAAATTCAATAATGACAGCTCGTGTCATCTCATCAATCCAGTGGTTCTCCTGCAGGAATTGAAACACCCGGAGCAGGGCTTCCGTCCTTCCCCTGAGTCGTATTACGTAGCCACCGCCGCCGTACCAGTCTCGAGCGCCCCACACGGGGAAGCTATCCAGCTGGGCTGCGGTCGTGTACCTGCACAACCACACACGAATCAAATTACAGTAGTATGTTATCAACCACCTTTCCACAGTCAAAGAGAACGGATGTGAGGGAATGAGGCCTTTTCCTCGACCAGGAACAACTTTGTTTACGTGGGAGACAACGAACAAGAAAAAAATAATAGGGGAGAAAGAATTCTACCTCCGTTGTCCTTGCGTGTCGTAGAAGGTGACTAAAAGGGGAGGGAGCGGGTGCTGGAAACCCTCCCCTCCAATTCTTACTTTTCCAAAAGAAGGAACAGAGACGGGGGCCAAGGGAGGATTTTCCCTCTAAGGCTCAGTCCTCTGTTCTTTTCGCTACCTCGCTGTCTCGGGAAATGGCGAATATGTATGAAAAACATATATATGATAGAGGCTTTACTGATCGTATCTAATTTCAACACCTGGAACCTCTCCGATCTAATGAACATGTCAAATCGCTTGCGATAAACCAGCTTCAGTTTGCATGATAGGTTTGTTTTATCTATGTGCGTGCATGCCTATGTATATATATATATACTCATGAGTTGTATACAGACGCTAATGTATGTATGTGTGCGCGTGTTCATTTGTCATGTACGTTTATTCGCATGAAATGGGCCTTGTGTATCGTTAATATTTTACGTAAAAAACATTCATACAGTAAAAGAATGTGTGAGTGTGATCGTTTGTGTAAATACACATAAGATCATTGCCCGAACCAACAGCATGTTTTTCCTTACGCCTGTATAGGAAATTACAATCCATTCGCCAGAGGCTATGATATTAATACATATATAAACTCTTCCCATTTGTGATAAAATTTCTGCCATCTTCTGAGAAGTTTACTAGAATTACCTTAGTAATCACAAGGGAACTCTTTAAACTGACATCAAAATTTTACTTGGCCACGCCCAACACCCAAACGTTATCCTCAGTTCTGCACACACCTCGCTAGAGGCAAAATGTAGGACCCGTACAGTACTGTGCAGCCTGTCTTTGGCGGATTAGTGCTATAGTTATGATGTGTAATGGTGAAGTAAGAAACAGCCCTAGAATTCGTGGGATTTGACAGTGAATTATGAGACAACGCTAACAAACATGTGATGTAACAGTGAATTAAGAGACAACGCAGACAATTGGGTGACAGTATTAACTTGGATTTCTATAAGTTCACAAATTTAATATTACGAAGCATGAGCACACTGTAAGCAGATTTCGTGTATCGTTTTCTTTGGTAGATGATAGTGCAAGTGATTATTTTCAGAAAAAAAATCAGATGGAGTAACTATATATATGTATAAAAAAGAAATGTAGATACGCTTCAATGAAAATTTTGTTTTTGAACTAAATCGGAAAACACGGCAATTATTTACTTTCCCAGAATACTATTGTTACGGAATACTGTCAAGAACAGAGTTAGTGTCTAACTAAAAAATTTAACAAAAATGAAAAATCACTTTAAAACATTTATATTCGAAGAAAAAACGGGTTAAGTTTATTCCATCACTCTTCCCTCAATGGTCATTCACAGTGATTGGTGAAGAATATGGCAGGAATACAGCAAAGCACAGTAATGGATGAAATGTGTAATGGAAATATTGGTACAGGAAATATTGTTACCTGTCGCTGGCTAATAGCACGGTGGAAGTGTTGAGTGGTTGAAAAGTGTTAAAAGTGATTACAGTGATTGATAAATATACTTCAATAGTGATTCGTATGCGAGAACATTTCGAAATTATTTATCCATTGTGATTGACGTGTTTGGTGAACAATATAGTGAAACTACTGCAAACGCACTGAAAGTAAATGGCTTGAATAGAGACAGACTCTGGAATATAATAAACAGAACCTATGGGAAAAGTGATAAATTTTCTTAAATTCTCGTCACATGTGACTGATAGATGATTCAGCTGGACATCAGCCAGATTACGGAAGGTTAGGTAATGATACCGGTTATTCATTGTTTGGTGAACATGTTTCAAATATTTGTAGATTATATTCCGAACTGTGTTTAATAACATGTTTTTGCTAATTATATATGTTCAATGTTGATCCTTGTTCAGCGATCATGGTTGAAATAATCACAAGTTGAAACGTTTTTGTTTGGTTGTTGGATGGGTTATTTACCGGGCGTTGTTCAGCAGTCATCTGCCCACTGATTTTGGATTAGACCATCGACGTTCGGGCCACTTTCTGGGCCATTATTTGATACTTTCCGCTGAGAGGACACAGGCTAGTAATTTTTCAAATTTGTCTGTTGGTGGCTTAAAACCTGATGCCCTCCCTCCCATAAAACTATGAATAAACCTGTTTTGTTGTAAAAGGTAACGTAATGTTGGTTCTTATAACAGAAATCCAATAACAAGGCGTGATTTGTTTAAACTAACGAAGTATATGCAGTCTGGTGTGTCATTAGGTCATATAAGGTCATTTTATTGGAATTTCTTAGTTCATAAAGACATTGCTGACTCAGAAACATATATGATAAACGTCTGGAGACTCCAGCAATGAGGTTTCTAGGACGCAGTATTACTTATTTTATTTAGCAGCAGGATTTACGAACGAGATTTCAGTGTTTTTGCCACAAAATTTGTAATTTGTTATAAACACCTCAACCAATTTCTTGGTATATCAGTGGGGAGATTGAAGGGTCTATTGACATACATAATGGCGCTAAAGATAAGACTCAGATATCAAGGTTTCCAGCACGTATTTAGTGCGCCATATCATTTGGTTAAGGACGTCTCACACACTGGCACAAGTTACTGGCTCCGTATGTTGGCTGGACATATTCATCTGATCTTGTTGGCTGTCCTGGATGAGTTGTGAGGACCTCTTGCCCAACATCTTAGTAAGTGGGTAGATCGATTATTAATACGGAAGTAATACAGATGCTAAAATGATTAAAGGAACGAGTTCACTGAGTTAACCTGTTTAAGTCACGTCACTCATTCATGTAGCCATAGGTCCCAAACTTCAGCATTCAGTTGCTTGTTTTGTGTGATCATAATTGGTTTATGAAGATGTGGGGGAACTAATTTGTTTTATTGGCTCTCACGACGCATTTACTGATATAGCAGACTCCGGCTGCATCCATGCAAGCCTTCTCTTATTCTTCCCAGAGTTTTCCTTCCAGTCGTTAGTTTTCCTAACCCGTGACGCATTTTCCGTCACAGAATTGGTAAGCCTGTCGAGCATGGTGACCCATAGCTCGGGCGAACCTTGCCTACCTCCATACGAACAGCCCTACCTATAGTTCTGATCCTTAGTTATACTAGGCCATACCTGATATAGTAGATGTAGTTTTGATTTAAAATGCAGCTTATCGACAAAAATTATATCAGTGGATTCGCTATGGTTAGTAGGCCTCTGTTTAACCTGCAGCGATCAATCGACTTGTAGTAGCTATCTTGAGATTGTACCATAATGTCAGTACTGCACCCCATTCCAAATATATCGGGATGAACTAGATACATACAATATATGCAGCTATACAAGAAGAAAAACGAAATGCCGACTCCCTGACCTGAAATGTGAGTAGTGGCAGAAGGTGGTGTTGATCGTTGCTGGGGAAGGTAAGGCCCAGCCTAGGCAGTAGTGGTGAGAGTCCTCCCATCCCAGACTAGAGTACCCGTTGCACCTTACCCCAAGCCTCGTTATCTCATTCGGTAACCTGCTGGCACCAACATCATCAATCGCTCGATCACTTAAGACAACATTTTTAAACAATGAAAATTAGTTGTAGATTTTTATAATTAAAATTAGTGTGTAATGCTTGTCAGTTACTCTATTCTGGTACGTCTTAATATTCAGTCAATTTGTGTTTTTCACTAATAAGTAAATTAGAAAGCTCTCTGGGGAGTCCTGATTCTATGTGACTGACTGCTGTCTAGAGCTTTTATGACGGAAGTAGTGCATATGTAAGGGCTAGCAGCGGTACAAGTGAGTAGTGTGAAATATATGAAGGAGTTCGTCAAGGACGTGTCATGTCACCATGTTTATTTACTGGTTTCACAAAGATGGCAATACGTGAGACGAAAGCAAGAAGAGCTGACAGCAGTGCAATACTTAAACATGGATAGAAATGATGTAACCTGCCACAGTTGCTATGTGCAGATGATGCTCTGTTGTTGTCTGACTCAGAAAAAGGACTTTAAAGAATGGTAAGCCACTTCAGTGATGACTGTTACAGAAGGTATGCTGAAAATGACTATCTTAAGAATAAAGCTCCAGTTTTCGAAAGGGGTGAGAGATCCACTTGAAAATACAAATTCTTGTGCTGTGATATGTACAGGAAGACTTCCTGTATCAACATGTAACTGAGGATCCTAAATAATTACAGCAGCTATTTGATTCTTTACATATAATGAGGTGTTCGGTAGTCTCTAACCGTATTTGTTTCATAAAAAAGTGATAGAGGAATGAAGAAAGCAGAGTATGTTACATAAGAATTTACTTTCAACTACAAGAGTTGTTCGCGATATGTTTAACACATCGAGAGAAACATGACTGAAAGCTTCTGGTGTTGGGAGGGGATTCTGCAAAGGTCCACCCAGCTATAGAGTGACACTATCCATATGGGTCAGAAGAAAGCAAAAAGAAAAAAGGATAGATTATGGTGTTTGCAGTTGTTGTTCCCGACACGAATGGTACGTTAGTTATTTGCAGACGATGTTCCTGACACGGACCTGTCTAATGGCACCGTAGCTATGTGCAGGTGCTCTTCCTGCGACGGATTTCTGTACTGGCGCCTTAGTTTCCTGCATGTGTTCCTGATACATATGTGTCTAATGGCACCACAATTACCTGCAGGTGCTGTTCCTGACGCGGATCTGTCTAATGGTACCATATCCCATGATGCGGTTGTTCTGGTCTCCCAGGAACCCACGCAGGCGGTATGGAGCCTTTCCATTATACAAAACATCCGCCCGCAGCCGATGAAGGAACCCATTCTGTAGGTAACGCCACAGACGGTCCGAATTCGTCACCTGTACGAGTATCCAAACAAGTCATGCAGATATTCATACAATACAAAAACAAGTTATGCATGCAGAGAAAACCACAGGTGATTAATTCTAATGCAGGAATATTCAAGCAGTTGTGAAATATGTTTAAGCACCTAGTGCTCATACAGTACAGGAACCACCTCTGAAAATAGACCCTAAGGCAGAGTGTTGTCCTTATGAATTTGTTTAGGTAGTATTCGTAAGTATCACAGAGGGAGAATCACTAGCATTTTAAATTTGGTACAGAGGTATTTTTCCTCTTTCTTGGTTTCTACAATCACAATTATCCTGGAAAGGACTTGTTAGTCTGTTGGTGTTTGCGTTCCTTGTACCCCTCTCCACTATTACACGTTTATCATTATACGATATAGATTAATTCCCCTGTTCATACAGCACCAGTCTCAGTTACTAGCAAGTGTAAGTAGCCCATTGAGATGCATTTACTTTAGATCCATCAGTTATTCATTTGATGCCCTTAGTGTGAAATTGTACAAGAAAAATGACGAGCAGTTTCTTCCTTTCATTGTCTCACTGGCTATGGAACCACAGAGAAAGTGAACCTTCGGTATATGAGAGATCAAAACAATGTAAGCGAAGCATGTGAGAAAGTTTTGTGGGGAGAGTTAAAAAGAACAGTGAAAGAAGGAGTATTATAGGCTATTGTAATTCCCTGTAATTCATGAAGGTGTCAATGTGAACGGATAAGCAGAAATACTCATAGATATGTTTGTTTAGGAAGCTCTGGGAACAGCGAAAGAGCAGAAACAAGCATAGACAGAGAAACGAAAGAGAAAAAGTGTTACAGGATATGACTGAATAAATACATTGATTAAAAGATAGAAAAAGAATGAGATTTTTTTTTTCGGTAGCGCCGCCATGGTCAACTGTTTATCGTTCTTTAAGTTCAAGAGAATCAACCGTACCTTGGTGAAGTCAGTGTTGTCACGAGCTCCTTCATTCAGGAAGGCTTCCCTCAATGTCCTCTGCAGAAAGAAGGCGTTTGGATCCCTGAGAGAAAATATCATAACAACATGAGTAATTCATTTTACTATTCTTTTTCACTGAAACACAACAGATAATGTTGCAGTACATCAGGCATTATGCTCCCCTCAAGTAAATGCTCTGTCATGTTATTACATCGTTAATGACAATAACCCATGAATAATTAGTACACCGGCAGTATCATATTTTCTTCATTAATAACAAAGTCATGAAAACTGACACAGCAACAGCCTCCAGTGTGTCAGATGAAGGCTTACAACTATTTCTCATGACAAAGGTTGGACTAGCCATAAGACCGCACGTGGAAAGCACTACCAAACCCAGTCTTCCCATTGTTGATTACATATGGATGGATGCAACATTAAATGATACTGTGAATCCTGTGACATTGTACCAGATGTGTCATTAGCACCATACTGTATTCCAAACTAATCAAGTGCCCCTAAAGCAATTACTGAACAAGATTCCCTTTACAAGAATAAACACACATGTCGATTTTATAAACACTGAAGAGAACTTGAATTAGCCAGCCTGATAATGTTGTTTAAACATTGAGGTTATTATGGCACATTCCACATTCCTCTGTATGTATTGTTTTTTCATAACAGGCTGGAGACTTTGAAAAAGAAAAAAAAAAGAAATGGGCACTTTTGTGTTCCCCGCTTTTTTTCTTTTTTACTGAATTTCTTAAAGCTTTTCTGATAGCGGTCGTGCTGTAATATGAAATAGTTTCTGCTTTCCAAAC
>JAYMFT010007367.1:0-17045 GCA_038088735.1 Panulirus argus
TATATATATATATATATATATATATATATATATATATATATATATATATATATATATATTGCGTTACTTTGAATAGTATATGAGTGATGATATAATGACATACGCTTCGTATAGAAAAAAGTAATTAAAAGTAGATCGTGTTGTGTCGCATTGGATATCATGACAGTAAACAGATTTGGCGAGCGAGGCTACGAGTGGAGGGGTCGGTTACCTGGAGCCGCCCCAGCCAACCCGGCTCTCGCACACAAGCACCCTCACAGTAAACTCTTCAGATATTTACTACGGATTCCCTCTGAGATGATTGGCAGTGGACTTGAGATGCACTCATCATTAAGAAAGAATTTAAGGTTAAAAGTTAATGTTAAATTTATTGAAAAATTCATAATTCTGACACATACACACCCACCCACCCACACACACACACACACACACACAGTAAGTAGGTAAATGTAAGATAGGTGTTTCTGGGTTTCGCTCAGTTTTTGGTACATTACGAATGAAAAGACACTTCAAAGGTGGCTGTATCATCGTCAGTTGAGGAAAGTGAGCAAAGTCCCGTCGTGGACTTTTTTGCTCGAAAGGAGTCCCATCATTTCCCTGCACCTGATTGCAGAAAAGCCTCGTAACTGCAGGAAACCTATGAAAAGATATATTATTTTTTCTTCTCTCTCATATATATATATATATATATATATATATATATATATATATATATATATATATATATAATGATTGAGATTTATATGACAGAAAGAGTTAGAATTGTAGATCTCGTATGTCTGAAAGGAAGTGGTGATAAAGTCTCTATATGAGCTCAGGCCCAGCGACTTCTCACGTCTGTTAAATTTGTCGTATATTAGGGTAATCTGTGGCGCATTGGTCAGCGTTTTCGGCTTTGCCGAAAAGTTATGGGTTCGACTCTTGGGCAGGACGAGACGAATGGATCGTCTCTAGCTCCCGTAATTCCTGTTCACCCAGCAGTCAGTAGGTACCTGGATATTAGTAGACTATTGTGGGTCGCATCTTGGGGGATAGGCAACAACCTGTGTCTAGGGAGGAGCTCATGAGTGTGAATGGCTAGGGAAGCTCCTGTCAGATTACAAACTTTGGATCATTTTGATTATACATCCTCTTGTTTACGTAACTCGTCAGGTATATGTTTAGGCTTGCATTTCCAGCAAAACAAGATTACACACTGACTTTCACTTGAAATATTTTATTAAGGATTTATTTGGCCTATCGTTCGCTATTTATGAAGCCTCAGGGAAGTAGTTTTCCCTTTATATATGTTTATGTGTTTCTTTTATTTTGTTAATATTACTTTACATTAAACTTTGGATATTCACTTTGCAGGTGGTATGTAAAGCATTTACTTGAAAAGTAAGATTGTTTCAGGAAGAGCATGAGTGATAATGTTCCTCATAGTCGCACTGGGTTTGTATACACACACACGAGATTAAAAGTTGTATGATGAGAGAGGAAGTCCAAGACATGGGGCCCTACGAGAGTAGAACTCTCTTTCCCAGACCACTTTGCTTGGACCATGGGTCTTGTCTTTATCTGTTTTTATAACTCTCCTTACACTCTAGGGATGAGGTATACGTTTCTCGTTATAAGGGAGTAGCAGTGCACAAATTATTATAATTTTTCCCACTTTGATTTATGTCACCATACGTTGCTGGGTTCTTGTAATGACACCTTGCGTCTTGTGTATTATTAGGGGTGGCTTGTGTGTCGATGCCAGAGCTTGAGAGGCTTGGAGTGTCACTTCCGTCAGTCCACGGTCTGCCCAGACGTCTCAAGAATGGGTAGTTCATGTGAGTAGTTCACATCGTTATATGCCATTCGTATTGAGATTTGTTGGCAAAAGAAAAAAGGTATATGATTTATGAATTGATACATCGAGGTGAAGACTATATATAACTGAATAAGTGTAAAACAGATGCTCAGGATACATGAGTTAGGACTGGCCACGTCTTGGTAATACAGATGTTTGTCAAAAAAGAAGTGTTTTCCTTTCTTTGCAAGGAATTCTAATCTTAGAACATTTTAAGGTTTTGTGTTCGGTTATCACATTCAATGACTCAGTGAGCAGTTGATAATATTCTAGTTTATGTTTCTTGACCTGTTTCGGACACAAGGCAATTCACGTTGTGTGGTGCACTGTCATATTTATTGTTCCTGGAGACAGCTGACGATGGTTATTACTTTGATTCGCTGGACTTTGATATTTAAAGCCCAATTTTGCTTCCACTATTGATTTTAGAGGAAGTTTGAATATTTGCATGTAAGAGACATCAGAATATATCGATATTTTCTAAAGTGGAGAAGAGTTTATGATTATGCATTAATGAACGATCATTTATGGTAAATGTATGAATATTGGACAGTTCCATATATATTGCTGCTTACTTTGACTAACAGGATCCTCTGGTTGTCCTGTGTGTGTGTGTGTGTGTGTGTGTGTTTTGCCATGCTTTCGGCAAGAGTTCGAACCCACAGAGGGTACTGAGACCACCGCACGATTACTGTCTTTTCCTAAAGTTTCAGTTACTGTATAGAATAACTTTAGAGTAATGAGATGCGAGGAAAGACCATTTGGTTGCAGAGAGAAACAAAATGTAGATCGCGTTGTTCGGTAGTGGATAAGTGTGTGTGTGTGTGTGTGTGTGTGTGTGTGAAGGTCAACAAAGTTTTGGCGGGAGAGGCCACGTGTGGTGAGGCGTGGCTTCCTGGAGCCGGACCGCGCGCCCTTTTCCCGCTTGTAAGTACCCTGATAGTAGTGAACTGTTCAAATGCGAATCAAGGATTCTCCTGTCAAGATTGGTATCGGACTTTCATGTACTTCATCACAGTAAAAAGGAAGATTATGCAGTAGAAGTTAATAATATGAAAATAAAAGATCTCTTTCCTTATATTTATATCTATACATCTTGGAACAAAGTATATATATATATATATATATATATATATATATATATATATATATATATAATCCCACACCGCTGGATGATTATATAAAGGCCGTGAGATTTATAGTTGTTATATCAAATGGGGGATGATCCCAGCGGTTTCTCTTGCATGTCACCTTTCCAGGTGGGTAGGGTAACCTGTGGCGCTGTGGTCAGCGCAGTCGGCTCACAACCGAAAGGTCCTGGGTTCAATTCCCGGGCAGGTCGAGACAGATGGACGCGTCTCTTTACTCCCATAGTCCCCGCCCACCTAGCAGTTATTAGGTACCTGGGTGTTAGTCGACTGTTGTGGGTCGTATCCTGGGGGATGGTCAGCAGTAACACGCGTTTGTGGGGGTACGCGCAACTCTGAATGATCATTTAAGTATATCTTGCAAACAGGTGATCATATATTTACACTGTTTAACAATAATGTTCATACGCTGATACGTAGGCGTTCACACGAATAGATCTCACATTTCCTGTTGAATAAGATTACCCCTTGCTTTTCTCTTACCTTGAGTTTTTTTTTTTCAGTGTTAAGTACTTTTATGGCTTACCTGCCGTACTTAAAGCCCGAAGGAAGCATTAAACCGTTGTCTCCCGGCAGGACTGTAACTTGTTTCTAGTAGATTCTAGTCAATAACTACTGAATGTAATACTTGGCTGTCATAGACCGAAGCCGTCACTATAATGTCATTAGAACCTGTTATCACATATCCTTAGCCACATACTGTAGCCCCAGGACGCCAGGTGGGTAATGACGGTCATAGCCTCTGAGTATTTTCATGATATTTATGGGTCACGTGGAAAATGATTTGGAGAGAGAAGTAGCTAGAGGTTGGGCAGTACCAAGGACGAAGAGCCACGTCTTTTCAATATGTGTAATGTAAGTGAGGCGAGTTGTGTATAAATGCTACACAATCCCTTACTTATCTGGGACCCGCACAACGACTCGCTGTTTAAGAAAGCCGTGGCAGGAGTACGTCTCTGACGGTAGCAGTCTCACCCCATTAATCTCTTGAAAGTCATTGGACGACTATTGCCTGGCCGGCTACGATACTTCTAAAAATCAGAAAAGAAAATCTTGGAAGTAGAGATTAAAAAATGTCACTCGAGTCTTATGTTTGTGAGCTCAAGTTGTAAGAAGGCAAGCTGAATTGCCCATTCCTTTATCATAGAGAATCGGTTATACATTAGATTAGGACGAGTTTTCAATTTGGAAGACTCTTGGCGTGTTCTTTTCCTCTTTCTTAACTGTTTCCTCAGCGTCCTCCCCCATCCCTCCCAAACCGTAGTCTCGTTGAGGAGTCCTGGCTGCATTGTTAAACAGAAATTCCCAAACTGTGTCACGGAAGTCGCTACAGCATTTCAAAGAGTGAATTACTGAACTAGAGGGGAGACTGAGGCAAAGAGATCGCTCTGATTGCTCATAGACTGAGACACGGAGGGCATTCCAGTTGTTCAGACTGAAAAAAAGAGAGGAAGTTTTAATGGTGCACAGAATGGAATACATAACACTCCGTTACTTCAAAGACCATTAATAGGGTCAATAATAGCCTGAAGACTGAGGTACAGAGCTCGCTCTTTTAGCTCACTGATGGAGACACAGATCGGTCTCATAGCTCTCAGACTGAGATAAATAGGTCGCTCTTAACAGCTCACTTTGCGGTACAGGGGTAGCTCTAACAGCTCACAGACTGAGGTACAGAGGTCGCTCTAACAGCTCACAGATTGAGGTACAGATGTAAGCCCGTCTCAAGGACTGCTTCCGATCGTCGTAGATGACTTGGTCTTAGTGAAGGTCCGGTGGCCTTTACTGTTGTATTAGAAAAGCAGGTATGTACAGTCTGGGTACAATGAGAGCAGGTTCTGGGCCTGCTCTAGGCAGTGACACCCGTGGTATATGTATAGGCTGTTCAGCTGACTCAGTCGTGACTGGTGCTCTTCAGCAAGCGGTTGGATATACTATGTCAGCTTGCTTAACTGGTCAACAGATCAGGTATGCCAGCTTGCTTAAATATGCAACAACAGCTTGCCTTAAAAGATCAGGTCTTACGTATTAAACACATCTTAAGCCAGAAGATTACAAAGTGAGATAATGATTACAAATAACTAATGAAAAATTAATGGTTTGCGTGTCTTACATAGAGATGGCTCTCATAGCTCTGCCAGATACAGAGGTCGCTCTAACAGCTCACAGACTGAGGTACAGAGACCGCTCTCATAGCTCTCAGACTGAGATACAGAGGTCGCTGTACCAGCTCACAGACCGAGGTACAGAGATCGCTTTCACAGATGTGAGACTGGGGTGCAGAGGTCGCTCTCATACCTCTCAGACTGAGGTACAGAGGTTGCTCTAACAGCTTACTGATTGGGTTACAGAAGTAGCTCACAGTCTAGGGTACAGAGATAGCTAAAAACTCATAATAAGTTACAGAGGTACATCTAACAGCTCAGTCTTGGGTACAGAGGTAGCTCAAAAAGCTCACAGAATTAGGTACAAAGGTGCTGCTAACAGCTCATAGACTGAGGGACAATTTTAGCTCCAACAGCTCACAAACTGAGGTACAGTCTGCTCTTAACAGCTCACAGACAGAGGTACAGAGTCAGCTCATAACAGCTCAAGGTCTCTCTCTTAGTTTACAGACTGAGGGGCAGAGGTCGTTATCAGTGCTCACTGACTGAGGTACAGATAGATCAAACAGCTTACAGACTGAGCTATAGAGGTCGCTGTCACAGCTAACAGACCGAGGAAGAGAATTCGTTTTCATTTCAATTTCTGACAGCTCACTGTCAGAGGTTCCATTAATTCACAGAGAAAGGTATACGAACACTTCAGCAGTTTACAAAGATAGGTACAGAAATCGTTTCAACAGTTAATTGAGTTGTAGAGAGGTCCCTGCATCAGTTTACAGGGTATATTCCGGAGGGCGCTTCAGTAGTTTACAAAGTGAGGTACAGGGGTTGCTTCAGAAGTTCAAAGTGATAGAGATGGGGACACAGTTGAGATATAAACAACGCTTCAACACTTCGTAGGTTCATACTCATACACTGGTTTGACTTCACCTGGACTGTACTCCATGGAGAGGCTATGGTTGATTTGATTGATTGATTTGTGCCGGGATCCCCGGCAAAACCGTGGCAAATTTAGAGTGCACCCCATACTCATCCTGTGATCTCGTTCAGTTCCCCCACCTATGATGCCCCACAGTGCACATAGTAATGGCGTTTGGAATTTTATTAGCCTCATCGGTAAAGCCTAAAGGACACACGAGCTTGAAGGAAGAACGTCGACGACTTCAGTACTGGTATTAGCATTGACAGTAACTCCCCCTACTACAGCACCTTCGAGGCCATTCCGAACAGCATTCAGAAGTAGACCACCGCCAACCACCTCACCGTTACCCACAAGACCATAGTGATGCACAGCATCTTCACTCTCAGCAATGCTCCATATACTAACTATACCGTTAGGTCCGGGCCCAAACCAGGTTGTGCTGTGGACTAAGCTGGTTTGTCACCCCGGATAACCAAATAAGAAGGACAAAACACGTCTTGGTACCATCATCACATCTTAACGGCTGTCGTCTCCACAATTTTTCGTATAACCAAGACACTGGGATGGCCTGCGCCTTGTATCAAGAACAGATACAAAAGTGTCATTGTTTTCTACTTACCTTACGCCTCCCTTCCCTCTTTCCACTACAACAGGGGATATTGTATATGTAGAAAACGACATGCAAAATCACCCTCTGTCTTTTACAAAACTCATTAGAAAGAGGCGCTCACTACAAGTCCTCCCGACTTTGCAACCATTCTTATCCGACAATGAGGGTTGAACATCCTGCACCACTTTCGCCACCGTCAACTCCTTCCGTCAGAGATCCCTCTACGCCTAGTTTCTGTTTGCTAAGACATCCGCACATCCGTATCGAATCTTGAAAGCTCGTATTGATCGCTATAAGAACAGAATGGTTACAGACCGGATGAATATCAACAATAAGTAGATTTTATGTTAACCCTGTCCTTTGATTTGTGTTCGGACCACCTGTTTAACGCTCCAATTTGTAGCATTATTGTTTTACGTATATTTCTCAGTGTTTTCAGCCTCTGAAAGCAGTTTAGTACAATTAATTGTTGTTAACGCGCACTTAGGTTAAACACAAACATTCATCACACTCGCACTCATTCGCACGGAAAGAAGTATGTGGTCACTGGGTGCACGTTGCACGCTCATACATACCAGTGATATATCTCATGCACTTGTGTATTTTTAGTGCTTTCTCAGTTTCTGCTTGCGTATCTCTAGTAGAATTTCAAGAAAAGGTGTTAGACGATAATAAATGTGTTAGACCTGACTAACTTTGGTAGAGTTCCGGGAAACGTTGATTAATAAGAGAGGGAAAGGAGTATGTTTTGTCGTGACAGCCATATCGGCGGCGGGCTCCAGTTTACATTGGCAGTGCATGAGAGCGGCTGACGGGCGCTAGAAGGACCCGGGAGGTGCTGCCATCAGCGGCCGCCACAAAAACCTCTTAGCCCAAGTTCAAGGCTAGCCATAGTGCGGGAGGCGGTGGGGCCACGCACACGTACGCGCTCATCCACCCCTTGTACGACGCTTACCTATACACCCTTTTTGCTTTTTAGTACTTTTATATCATAGGAAACTGGACTAGTGAAGTGATTTGTAGAAAATAGTTAGTAACGGAGGTAGATAGTATACGTTGGACGAGTGTCATCAAGAAATAAAGTGATAAAGAGGGTAATATCAAGACATTTTGTGAAGTGATTGGTGAGGAGTGGTGCGGTGGTCTGGCCTTGGGACCAGCAGATAGGTACAAGCAGGTAAGCTGGGGGACCAAGGTGTGTGGCTTCCACGCTTACTTAATGTAAACTTGGCATTGGATTTTAAGTTTCCCCGTCGCCGCATAAGACTGTATTGTTTTCCTGTTACCTTTTGAGTCTTGGGAAACAGTACTCAAGTAAATACACATTTTGACACAGGCTTTTATCTGATGAACTCATATTTGTGAGTGATGAACTCTGGAAATTTTTAGTACTAGAACATCGACTTCGAGAGCTAGTGAGGCTGGACTAGGGACACAACACAAGTAAGGTATGTAGGTGGATTCCTTACTACTTGTTACACGTTGCTTGCATTTGATGCTCATATTTTCAGCTCTACGTGTGGTTTTCTATCCATGTAAATTGCTTTGAAGTCATTGTTAGTATTTGCTTTAAAAAGTATTTGTATGCTTAAAATCTTAATGCTCGCTGTCATGGACTTTTGTAAGAATGGAAAAATGATGTTAACACTGTATTCATTATTAAAGTCTACTGTTTTTCCGGAGCGGTCGTTGTGGATACTGCTTTGGTCTGCATGGTGCGTATTGGAACATTGTAGGCTAATTTGTCGTCCTTTATTGAAATAATGATGCGTTTATTCACGTTGAGATCTATATAGACAATATTAACATTTAATTGATGTAAGCTGATGGGTAGCTAGTTTTAGAATACAGAATACTGGATGCGTGTGATATGTTGATTCTTGATCAGTCAAACGGAGCTGTTAGGTTGCAGCGCATCGAATAAATTTCTTTATTGAAATAATGATGCGTTTAGTCACGTTGAGATCTATATAGACAATGTTAACATTTAATGAATGTAAGCTGATGGGTAGCAAGTTTTAGAATACAGAATACTGGATGCGTGTGATATGTTGATTCTTGATCAGTCAAACGGAGTTGTTAGGTTGCAGCGCATCGAATAAATTTCTCAGTGCTTTACGATTATTGCCTAGGCTCAGTGACAGAAGGTGCTAGTATCTCGAAAACCCATGTCAGCATAATTTGTCGAAAAGGTGCTGGGGAATATCATGAGGCATGTTTACGGTGAGGATATTTAGAATAAGACTTGGCGGAGTTGACAGTATTCAGTTTGGATTCCATAGGATGGTAGTATTAAAGATAGCCTTATTCCATTGCACATACGTATTATTGATTCTGTGTGGTGCTGTGTCAGTGCTTCAGACGCATTCCTGAATTAGTATGTCATGCAGACATGCACATTTCACATGGAAACGCCTGAGAAAGATTCGTAATTCCATTCGAGGATTCTTTGCCAGTTTTCTCTCTTGTTGTGTTTGTTTTCTCTTACATCGTCTGGTTAGGTCTGACTACGGCAGTTGCCAGCATGACTCGCAAGTGTGAAAGTTTTGTAGAATTTCCTTGGCACATAGATAACGCGTATACAGAGACCTCATCCCAAAGTGATGCCGCTGCTGATTTTGCTGGAAACATAACCGAACACGAGTGGTATGATCCTACAGCACAGCACACCTTATTAGTGGAGTTAGCTTACAAGGAAAACCTTGCAGTGCCATTAACGTACAACCCAACAGATCCTTTAATGGTGGAAGCTCACCACAACAACCTGCCAACCCCCCTTTGGTAAGCTTGACTGAGCAAACTCCCTAGTGATGTAAGCGTTCGACATACTGGCCTTTAGTGGTGTCACATTACGACATAGTTTGTTATGTTCTTTCTGATAAGTTGTTCACAAGGTATTAAAAAAAAAACTTGTTTCCATCAAATTCTTATATTGCAAGCCTGGCAAATCAATGTAAACTAGTAGTATCTTGAAAACTGGGTTATGCACTTTTGCAGAGATTTATATGTCGAACTATTCCTGTTTTAATTACGTTTGGTGTGTGTGTGTGTGAGTGCAGTTGTTCAGTTCCTCAAGTAGTCTGTGTATTGATAGAAATAAAACGTTGGTGCAAGAATGTGACTGTGTGTGTTTGGAATGTTTTACGTCTGACAACTGTTCTTTAAAAAACTCCGATCGTGGGAATTTTGTCTCTCTCCTCCAGTAGAGAACAGTGCTGTCAGTCATCGTTCTCCCACGGACCCATGAAAACACAGTGTGGCTATGCAATGATCGTTATCTGCAGAGGTAATGGAGAGGTCACACATGATTTCGTTGTGATATCGAAGACTTTTTGAGATACGACATTTTTTCTCTCCAGCGCGGATCGTCCTGTATCGATGGGTGGAAAAGCTCTCTGCGTTAATAGAAATTCTGATCACACCGTTTAATTAAGGTTTTTCAGTTTCGCTGAATGGGAGGACTATGATCTTGTTAGTGACTTAATATTGTTTACCGGCATTCCATTCTTCACTTTGCTCATATAGAATGATGATACTGTGAAGGATGAGTAGTGATGATAATGATGTTTCTACTTCCACTAATACTAATGATATTAATAATTGAATTATTGTTATTTTACTGTGATGATTTGGCTAATATTTCCGGTAATGACAGTATGTGATCATTGTGATTTTAATTAGAATAACCTTATTAATAAGGATATCATAATTCTTATATAACAAGGATGGTGATAGTAGTAATGCTGATATGTCATGTTTTTCATGATCACATATAACGTAAACGATTGTAATTCTCGTAATGAATATAATGAGATGACTTAGGAATATAAAAGTTAGAATGTACAGAAAAGAATTGAACCTTTTATCCCTTGAGGCACGACGCTGCGACCTTTGGGTATGACGTCTTGGCTTTAGACCTTACCCTTAAGGATTAGGTCAAAGGCCAGGCCATCATACCCATTTGTCGCACCGTCATGCTCAAGGGCTGTGTCGTCGTGCAAGTGCTGAACCATCGTTTACCTGAAGTAGACTAATGGGGACTGCTAAGTAAGAACGTTGGTTGAACAGGTTGTTTGAAGCCGCAACTGGCAGGCCCCCTTAGTCACCACAACCCGGCTGCTCTGGTACACCTTTTAAATACTTATCTAGGGCCTTATATTTCTCCACCATGCACCCCTTGTAATTATGTATGCAGGCAGTATATTAAATAGACTCGGGCCTGAAATATTAATTGAATTTTATCTTTGCCTATCGTACCTTTGCATTTTCGAGCACTGCTTTACAGTGTAATGTACCTGTCTTAGCAATAGAAAATTATTTTTGAATGCAGTTGTGGGGCAATGACTTACAGGACTTTCCTGGTGTAAACGAAGTACCTCTTGTCTGAGTTTCAGAGGGTATAGCCTAACTGATTTTGAGTCTTCCAATAGCTCAGGTCCGTTATCGCGTCGGACGGGACGTGAAGGATCTTTGAATGCTTTCTAACTCTGCAATTTCGCCCGCCTTCTAAGATGTTGTCTCTACACAGCAGTATGCCATTCGTGAAAGTATTAACTCCTTGAAGAACGTCATCATTGGTTTTCTTTTCTTGAAGGTCCGGAAGATACGTTCGACAACCTTGCCCGAGAGCTGTGCCGTTGTGCGCAAGGGCTGAGCTGTCTTGCTCAAATACAGTATTGTCGTACTCAAGGGCTGTGCCGTCATGCTCAAAGGTCGCCTAGTCGCGAGATTCTGTGCCCCAGTGCGTAGTGCTTCTAACCGAGACTCTTATGTTTTTTTAAAGCATTTTTTACGGCTGGATGTGCTTAAATAATGAAATATTCCTTGTTTAGATGTTGCCCTTGCACGTCCAGGCACCCGACGCTACAGAGCTAAGGCCAGAAGTTTACTCTTATTCACCTAGAAACTCCTCATTGCCGTTGGCGTAGATGTCCGGGACAACTTGTTTCCATGGTACTACATCTCATGGAGAATGGACAATTATTTGCCGCCACCTGGGCATACTCGATTGCAATGTGTTATGGACTTGTCATGTGACTTAAGTGCACATCACATCAAACATAGACACCATGTTGCCATTAGTACATCACATCGCATGGGGACATTAAAGTTGCCATTGCCGTGCATCACCCTGGGACAACTATTTGTCACAAGCATATCGCATAAAGGGGTTATTGAAGGCGGCATTTTAACTTGGCCTAGGGTACAGTAAACACCATGAATGAAGCCTTTCGGTGTTACCTGACGGTGGCTATGGGGAAGGACCTTGAGATATTTATGTCCTCCACCTAGAAAATGAAACTGAGAACGATAGCTTAAGACCATGGTGAACAGTGAGGGATCTCGGAACTACTCTGAACAGTGAGTGATGTCGTATGACTACTTTTAAAAGTGTGTTTTCCCGCTGCTGGTTTGAAGTACAAGTCAGCTAGAAGCCAGTGATAGCTCCATACTCCAGAATAACTTCGACTGATTAAACAGTTTAGCTGATTGACACCCAGCCCGAGTTCCTGATAGTCAGGACCGCTCCTGTAGATTCCCCCTTCCACTTTTTTTTTTCTTGCCTCTGATCTCTCGTTACAGACGAGCTATTTTTGCCCATGCGCTACGGTCTGTTGATCAAAATTTTACTTGCATCATGTTTAGCTGGGTGCGTCCACTCCCTGTCCTGCCTGCGGAACGCCATCATTGTTAGGTTGGGAGTGCTGAATGGCCTTCATTTCGTAGCTTTGATCCTGAGTTAGAATTAGACCACCAGTATTGCTTCGCCGGTCGGGATGCCTCCAGCTCTGCTGACCGTATAGTGGATGGATCTTTTATTCCCTCAATTGCGGTCTGATCGCTCTTGTTCTGATGTTTGTCTCGTTCATTTTTGCTCTTAATAGCTGCAAAGCTGTTATTCGTACGGTGAAGAAAGCTTTTTGAAAAAATAAGCCTCCTTGATATCCTCGATTTATGAATAATTCTGGTCCCTGCATCAATAACTTTGATAAAAAACAATGTTTCTAAGCATCTTGATATCCTAACTCTACTTTGGATGATGCCACGTCGTCTCTCTCTCTCTCTCTCTCTCTCTCTCTCTCTCTCTCTCTCTCTCTCTCCCTCTCTCTCTCTCTCTCCTACCGAACGTATGATCTTAGTGTGTTTTCCTGGTGTTAGGCCATTCACATTCGAGTTCTTTCCCGGCTGTAGGTGGGCAAGGCGTGTGAACTAGAAGATATACCTAGCTCCATGACTTTGCCAGCTATTTCTTCTGTCCAAGAAAACAACTCGGCTTTCCCTTCTCGGATTCTTGCTTTTGTACAGCGCAACTCATGAAAGTGACTAATGTTCTAAATATCGCCCCATCGCTCTCATTTCTGCCGTCGCCAAAATCTACGAAAGTTTCCTTATTTTGTTTTTGTTTTTAGATAAAGGCTCACAGTCTCATTCCCGTCTTTCAGAACATCAAAATGGCTTTCGCTGTTCAAAGTGTATGTATGATTTCTTGTATGTGACCCACAACTGGGCCCTTCCATCTCCAGCATTTTGGTGAACTTTTTGGCGTGGCATACGTCTTCACTGCAATACCTTCGGCTTTCCTCTTTTTCTTCGTTCTTTGGTTGCATAATCTTTCCTCTTGATCTTCGTCTTATTCTTTCAAAAGGGGTATACCTCTGGGTGCTGTCCAATAGCCTCACCATTTTCTTTTTAACCCTATTAATTCCTACGCCGATGATTATACTTGACACATTTTAACTCGCATTCCCTCCCCTCCCCACTGCGATACTTGTTTTGCAGTAACCTCTTTAAATATAGCATTGCAGAAACAATTTCTACATCCGTTTCCGAATCTCAGTAATTTCCTAATAAATTTCAGTGCACAATTCAACCGTACAAATACTTGACCATGTTGGGCGTAACCATACCCTCCAGTGTATCCAGGAACCTCTACATAATAGATACAAAGAATTCTGTATTCGAAAGGCTGGGGCCGCTGTAAAAGGTGCAAGTTATTTTTCTTTTGAGTAGGTATTTCATACAATGGTCTAATTCGCCCCATTGTAGAATACTGCTCCCTTACCCGAGGGAGCTCATCACTCTTTTTCCAAGAGTGGAATAAGAAGCCTTCCGCTTTATTAACTTCCCAGCTATCACCTCTCTTCAGCCGTCCTTTTCCGTTCACCGTTATTTTGTTTTCCTCACTCCTGCTGGTATCATGTTAACGACTGCTCTCGCCATCTTTGTCCCAGCCCCTAAAGGCTGGGTCCACAGCACACATAGGCTGTTGTTTCGCATAGGTTTCGGAGACCAGTCACACAAGGAGTAACCGTCACGATACTTTATCCCTTCTTCGCACAGCTTGTCTTATCTTTTCTTCTTCCTATAACTTTTTCATCTTTTGATTCCGGTCTACATACATCTGAGGTGCTCTTTTTTTTTTTTTTCCGCCGGACTCGCTGTCTTTCATCCGAGCTGGTTATGACAGGAGTGTGCTTTTGCCAGTATCATATCGACTGATATGCAAAACATAGAATTTCTCTGCCTTTCTTCTTTCATCCTTCTGCGTACCTGAGACTATCTTGATCTTCTTGACGAAGGAAGACTCTTTCTTGCCATTTACTTAGGTAGAGGCCACTTTGGTCGTATTAAGTCCCTGAGCACGACGGTACGACCCTTAACCACGACTATACGACTCTTAAGTAAGACGACCAGGCCTTTGACCGTACCCCTGAAGTATCAGGTCACAGGCCTGGCCATCATACTCGGGTCATTTCGTCTTGCTCGAGTGTTCAAGGCCACTAGTATTAAGGACAGTGTCAAAAGTGGCCACAATGTTGCTGGTCCTCTCGCTTGAAAACGATCATGTGCAAGTGTTACTAAAGTTTAGGTTTAAGTGCTGGGTAAAGTGCAAGTGTTTTGGTCAAGTTTAGATGTAAGCAGGCGTTAAATTTGAGGTAAAAATTAAGGTTTGTAGTACTTAAAGTTTAGATGGAAATTGTAGTTAAAAGTCTGAGTAAGGACTACGTCACCCGCTAGAGGTAGCAGTCGTCGGTTGAGGAGTCGATATAGCATGTGCACTGCCCCTTACCTGTCTGGATGGTTCCTGGAACCTTACTCAGTTACCTGGTGGCGGCAGTGGGGAGTGGCTCTGCTGTCTTAAGCTGGGGTTGGGATCTCTCTCTCTCTCTCTCTCTCTCTCTCTCTCTCTCTCTCTCTCTCAGTAGTAGGCAGTCACCGACCACGGAGGAATTGCTTGTGTATCTGGAGGTTTAGCGAAGGCTCTTCAGTGGCTGTCAGTTTCCTGTCCTTTGGCCCAGGTTACTGTCTTTTCTTTCTGTCACGCCCACACGTGGACAGCAGGCATTCGCTCCGAAGACACCGCAGTCTCTTATCTCTCACATAACAAATGACAGCACGAAACACAACACACGTCTCATTTTTGTGACTATCTTTTCTTGTGGTGAGCGCAACGCGCTAGGCCTTTTGACGAAATCTCGTTATAGGGACTCGTAAGTAAGTACTCTCTCTGTACGTTCCCCTCCAGCTGGTGATTCCAGGGAAGACGCTGTGTTGGCCAGACCCCTGGAACTTCAGGATGCGGAAGTGACTAGGTTCTGGAATCTCAAGTAACTGTGGAGAACAGGTCCCTGGAACTTCAGGTAACGGTGATGGTCATGTTCCTAGAACCCTAGTAAACTTGTGGTCAGGTCCCTGGAACCCTACATATAACTGTGGTGGCTAGGTCCTTGGATTCCTAGGTAACAGTGATACCTAGGTCCGTGGAACCTCAGGTAACGGTGGTAGGCAGGTGTCCGGAACCTCAAGTAACGGAGGTGCCATTGTCCCAGGAACCTCATGTAACTGGTGGCCGCGTCCCTGGAACCTCAGGTAACGGTGATCGGCTGTGTCTAGAAACCTGGCCATGCTTGACCATTACTTACGGTCAAGCTACCGATAAGTAGTGGTGTTTAAATTGTAGTCTGATAAGTAGTGGCGTTTAAGTTGGAGTCTGATAAGGAGTGGCGTTTAAGTTGGAGTCTGATAAGGAGTGGCGTTTAACTTGGAGTCTTTCCCTGTGCCCGTCAGACCCTTTGTAGTGTGTTCTCAGAATTGTCTACTGTTGCCTCACTGTCTTCCTGGAACGCTTAATGCAAACTGATATTCTTTGTCGGAGGAAAAAAAAAAAATACTGTTCTCCAAGTGCCAACCACCAGCCTTTTACCTTCACCGTAGCTATTTTTAGACTCCATTGCGCATGACAAACAGGTGGTTGTGTTTTTTTGTCTTTACATTACCACTTTAGGCTGAATCCCTTGGGTACAAGGGTACGACCCTTGGCCATAGACCTAATACATAATGGTTTGGTCACAGGCCGGGACTTCGTACACAAGGGTCGTATCGTCGTTCTGAAATGGATGCATCAGTACCACGATCAACAGTGACCCAGTGTGGTAATCCAACACTCGTATTTACATGCATGTTAAGACACGCGAAGAGTTATTGCCGGCAGGACCTTCGTGAAGTGTTCTGTGGGTGACGTGAAACTGTCTTGGTAGTTACAGCTTGCTGCACAGAACTAAGCCGCTGGAATATAGAACAAGCTCACCTCAGTAATGTTTCCACCTTGTTCTGCGCATGTGATGTCGTTCTGCAGGGGAGTTGATTGTGGCCTGTGTCATTCTTTGCGTGAAGGATTCGTGTTATTTTGCTTCTCAACCGACTGTGAATACCGATGAGTTAGTGTTGGGAACACCCTCTGTCAGACCCCTGCAATCACCGCTTTGACGTGTGTTTCCTCCCATGCACGTATGAGGGCGTTATAATGACGCTATCATGTCTTGGGTAGGACAGATCCCCAGATTTTACGTGTTTCAATTATATGGGAAACGGTGATTAAAGCCACAGGTATCACGTCAATTTTTAAAGGTACTGATAATGGGCACTGTCCACGCATCTCTCTCTCTCTCTCTCTCTCTCTCTCTCTCTCTCTCAAATATGGTGCAAATGAACTCGCACTTTCATAGAACTCACCCTCCAACAGCACGGATTCGAACTCCAAAGCATTTGTGCGGTAGCTGGGTACACTAACCACTCTGCTATACTGCCCATGATAGTGAAATGACTATTCGATTGCTAGTAATCAAATACCCTTCGTCTCGCCTTCATGAGTAACGGGGTCTTTACTGGTCATATCCCGTCAGGCACATTACCCTGTCGCCAGCAATTTTACTGAACTTACTGTCACACTCGGAGGTATATGAACACAAATATAGGACAAGTGAACGCGCACTTTCGTAGGAAACATAATGCCCTCTAACAGCAAGAATTCTTGGAGTTCGAATCCTGGCTGTTGAAGGGAATTGTTATATATATATATATATATATATATATATATATATATATATATATATATATATATATATATATATATATAGAGAGA
>JAYMFT010007378.1:0-17045 GCA_038088735.1 Panulirus argus
TATATATACTTACTTCCTAAGCTGAGTCCCATCTATTTTGATGAGGTTCCTACAACACTCTGGAAGCTGGCTACATCCACTGGTCAGGACCATAGGTCATAAAGTGAACCTTCACCCCGTCATCCACCCTATGATTCACTTCAATAGTTCCATTTGCTGCCTTTCCACTCTCAGGTATCTAAATTACTCCACTTCCTCCATTCAAACTCACACCCCAACTAACATGTTCCTCCACCCTGCTAAGCCTAATAACCTTATTTTTTGTTTACATTTACTCAACTTCCTCCCTTTACACACTCTTTCAAATGCAGACACCAGCCTCTGCAGCTTCTGGCTCAAATCTGCCACAACTTACGCATCTCAGGCCCCTTTCACCCTTTACAGAATGCATAACTAACTCTCTCCAAGATCTCTTCACCCACTTTCTTCTCCACCCCATCCAAAAAAACAATTAAACAGCCTGGGTGAAATAGAAAACTCCTGCCACAGACCTACCTTCACCTACAATCACTCATCCTCCTCCCCACCCATTCACACACAAACTTACACTCCTGATAAACATTTCTCATTACTTATTGTAGCTTTCCTCCCACATATTTTCATAGGATCTTCAACTAGGCATCTCTATCAACCCTGTCATATGCTTTCTCCTGATCTATGAATGCCACAGACAAATTCTTCTGTTTCTTTAACTATTTTTCATACACTCTTTAAAGCAACCTACTGATCCATCATTCTTTGAAACCACATTATTCCTCCCTGATCTGATGCTTTATATGTCATCACCCTCTAAATCACCACTCTCCCACACAACTTACAAGGTACACTTAACAAATCTATATCCCTCAAGTTCAAACACTTACCCTTGCCTTTATACAACAGCTCTACACACACACTGCCAATCCTCAGGCTTTTTGATGGTAGTTTTTCACTTCTCCTTGGGAGCTGGTAGGAAAGCCACACTGAAGTTACATGCTTTATTATGTAGATTTCATATATTTATGTTACATATATGTGTAATCATTAACCAGTGCTGGCATCTTGAAATGGTTGATGATGTCCATATTCTTGGTATATGAATATGTCATGGAGTATTTAGATCCTTTAAAGTTGAAAGTCTGTGTACAAATTCTGGTGAACTCCCAATGAATTGAAGACACAAAGAACCTGGCTTCAATTATCTCTTTAGGCTTAAACATACACCATTTAACCCTATATGGAAGTAAGCTTTTGCTGCCAAGAGGACTGAAGTATTTGATCAACTTCCAAAGCTCCCTACACCTTTTACTGTATGAATAAAAAATGCCATTAATTAGAGTGGTTTGGACATGAAGTCAATTCAAAAAAGAAAGTTTTGCATTTTTCTCTCCTTGGAGGGTTCCTAAGATCAAACTTTGCAGGGACTGAATGAAAAAACAAAAGGAACTTTGTTTCTGCAATAACAAAAATGTAAACTCCTTCAGCATGATACTATTCAGCAAAGAGATTATAGTAAAGATATTTACTGACAACTAAAAATATGATAAAGGTGTAGGTTTTGCTGTAGTTAATGAAGAAGTATCTCATATAAAACAAAATCTCCAATATCTATTGCAGAATTATATGGTATTCAGGCTGCACTCACATTAAATGAGCAACCCCACAAAGAGAAATTCAAAAACTACTCAGCTATTCCCAGAGTGCACTCCAAGCTATATCACACAATGCTTCAATACATCCCATGGTTCAAAATGTCCACTTCACTCAAAGCATATGTGAAGAATTCTGCAGCTGTCCTGGACATACTGTTATTGTGTTAGTAATCATGAAATAGATGCTGAGGCTAAAGCAACTATATCTAGCAATCTATGAGCATATATGAAAGTTATACCTTACAATGATTTTATGTGATGGTTAACTAACAATATTAGATATTTAATGTCAAGTTAGACTGGACCTGAAAGCCCTCAAAAATAACAAACTACAGAGAACAAAGAAAAGTTTTGAAGTATGGCCTCTCTTTTGAAGAAGGAATTGTCGACTGAGGATTGGTCATACTGTACTGTGTTGATTAATGGTCACTTTTTTTTGTTAACTGTGATGGCACGGGCAACTGAATGCTCTAATCAAGGCCATCTCGTTAGAGCTATATAAGCCAGGTACCCTGTTTACTGACAAACACCTAGGAAAGGATGAATAGCTGGATTGCCTGTGTACCAACTGCTGCAACCAGGATTTGAAACTATGCACTCAACCCTGGGCAGCCCAAGAATGCATCACTAATGGCTACACCATGAAAGTCCATATATGGAGAGGAGACCACAAGCCCTAATATGTGACACCTGTACTTGCAGTATTACCATACAGCATATACTTGCGGAATGTCAAAAATATAGGAGTCTTAGAGCCAAATATGAATTATCTAATAACAATATAAGAAATGAAAGTATTAGAGAAATTTTAGACAGTAATATCAGTGTAAAAATAATGAAGATTTTTTATAGCCAGAATTTATGATTTACATTAATATTTAATCTATCTATCTATCTATATATCTGATGCATGTTCCCTCTGGGAACTCCAATCAAGGGGGTGGCAATGGCAAAAGTCTCTACTCATCCCTATCCTTACATCCTCCCTAGTAAAACCATCTCTTTCTTGCTAAAAAGCACTTAATAATCATTAGGTTCTAGAACTTTACAAATTCCACAAAATTAATAAATACATATACAATCGCTAATTATGGTATGGAAACATTATGCTATGCACAGATAGACATACATTTTGGATTGTATTCATGAATATGCCTTAAATTTACTTTTCTGTCAGATATTCATTTCTTAGATTTTGCTTGTATTGGTAACAATAATTGCACTTTGATATTATAATTTTCTAATGATTTTCCAGTAAGATGTGTCCATGTATACATTATTCCACAGGTTGGGTGACACTCATAGCAAAATTATACGGCTCTCAGGTCCTATTAAACAAGAGTTTGCCTTGAACAATGGCTTGGATTACTCTCAGCTCTTGACAGCCTCAGATTACAAGGAAAAATTCCGCCTCAAAATGATAGCATGGAGTGAAGCGAAGCGTGCCCAAGACAGGGGATATTTTATCAGAGCAGCAATAGATATGTATAAAGGTTGGTAAAAGTATTTAAACCTTTAACAGATGATTCCTTAGAAAGATTCTTTCCTAACCATGAACAGAACCCTATGAGCATCCAAGAAAACCTTTTCCTTCATCTGAGTGATTTACCTCCCTAAAATGAGGTGTATCATCCCCCGTAGGTGAGGTTAGGCCTACCAGCCTTCCACCCACAGCATTCATTCATTTGCTTGCTGGCAGTTTGTGGATTGGCTTAACTTCTGCTTGTGGTATCTTCACTACCATTTCTGGCCTGTTTCTTATTCATGGGTTATATCTGACATGAGTCATATGTACTTTTATTTCAACTTGGGAACTAGCAGACTTTATTATCAGCTACAGCAGTATGGAAGCACCTTAGATTTTGTTGTGATGCTCAGCTGAACTACCACTTTTTGTTTTGATTTCTATTTAAGAATAATTCCATATCTTTTATTTGAAATGAGCAAACATCAAGAAGAGCTCAAAATTATGAAATTAAGTGTCAATATTGTGCAGAAAAATGTATGAACTTTAGGATGCTTATTGGTGTGAGCTACTTCCACCTGGGTTGGTTAGTTTTTTAAGTTTTATCTCTATTTACAATCCCACATGCTATGGTGTGGGCAAGGCATTACAGGAACTTGGCATCTGGAGTGCTCTCTTGACAAATATAAGCAGATAAGGTAACTTGATAGTTCAGAATGATACCTTCCAGGCTAAACATAATGCCAAATTTTTTTCTGAAGTTAAATTCAGCCCACTAATTATAATTAGACTAATGTATGAAGAGTGGTATTTTGCTGGCATATTTTAAATTCTTGCCAATTGTAGCAGATTCAGAAGAAGAGTGTATTTGGCTTAGGCATGTGGTTATAGATATCTGTTCCACAATGGAAAGTTTCATTGTAATGCAGAAAATCTCCAGTTGTTCTAAATCAAAAGTTCAGTTGGTATATGGTCTGTTTTTTTTGGATGTAAAAGCACCTTGACTTGTAATTATTATTTTTGTCATTACTTGTTTATGCAATATTGTACAATGAGGGAGTTCTACTTTAATGAGGCCCCAGTTGTTGAACTCTCACTATTGTCATACAAACTTTTAAAATTTTGTTTGACAATTCTGATACTATATGATTAAATTTCATATCCTGCCTAAAAAGTTTCTTGCCTGATTACCTGTGACTGCTGGTTGCTCTTTTCCATCTTTTGAAGGGCTGTTCATGGCTGAACTGTGATCAAAACTCCCCTTACTCTTCTCTTCACAAGGTGGCAGACTCATTGCCAGTAACCCTTCTCTGTAATTCAGCTTACTTACCTCTGGTACCATCTTCATTTTCCTCTTCTTATATCTTCTGCATTAGTTCATTATGTTAATTTAAGTGAGATGATCAAACCTAAGAGGCATATTCTAGTATAGGTCTAATATTATTATTATTAGTATACAACCCCAAAACCCATTTTATGAGAATCCTAAAGCTTTAGGGCAGCATTTCTTGCTGGAACAGAGATATAATAACCCTGTTGGAGTGAAAAGGTCCTTGACAAGTCGTTGCACCATTAACAATGAAACAACCTTGCCAAAGATGACTTTTTGCCAGAAGTGTAACCACAAGTAGAAGTCTGGCAACACCTTAGGTCTGACATATATTGTAAATAGCTTCTTGAATAGCTTTATAACAATATACTTTACCCTTTTGTGATAGGTAGTGGTAGGTAATCTGTAAACTACCCCCTCTCCTTCATACACACAAATGAAAAAAAAAAATCCTTTTTTAGTTCATAGATTGGCATGCAAGAGCAAAAAGAAAAGTATTAGAACTACTTTTGTGTTGGCCAGTAAGTGGGAGGAGTTGCTTTGGCTGACATATCTGATACCCTGAGATACAATGGAAGGATATGGTTTTGTTTCTTTATGATGAACTTGATATCACACTCAACTCTTTTTTACACAGGCACAGTATTCATAGTATATAAAATGAACGAACATAAAATATTACACTATGCTAGACAGAGTAGGTGGAGGGGTGTGCCCAGCACATCTAGGGTAATACAATCTCACCTGATAAGATGGGTGGACATGAGGTTGTTTGATTTTACTGAACATGATATCACAATACTGTACTCATATTTCTTAGATAGGTACAGTGTTGGTAATGAATAAGAAATATCACACTAAACACTTCAAATGAATAACTACTATAATGATGTTCTACAGACAATATATGCTTGGACTTTATTCTTTTACATTGACCAACATGGCTTGGGCAAAATATGTCCAGGCCATGGTCATCCCAGGTGACAGGAATATAGAGTAAAGAAACTGAAATCAAACATGGCTCTTTAGGTGTTTGAAGACCTCATTTAAAAATAGAAACGTTACGGAAGATGGAATAGAGTTCCACAGCTTCACTCTACATGGGAAGAAGAGGTATCATAATAGTCAGTCCTCATGTGGCTGGTCTCCATATTGGGAGCATCAGCCAGAAAAGTTATGCGTCCAACCTTTGGTAGCAGGGACATATGCAGACAGCTCAAGACTGTAGAATACAGACAGGTGATGGTTGGAGAGAGGTGATGCGAGGAAAATTGATGAGACAAAGGGATTTAGAATCCAATCTGGCAGTACTCTTTACTAGGGTAATAGGATGAATCAGAACTCTGTAGACTGCTGATCACATGAGAAACGATTATGGCACCTACACAAAACCCCTGACATTTGGGAAGCAAAGTTTGTAATGATGATTAATGTGGGGTTTCCACAATTTTTTTAACCAACATAGCATGAGGAAAATATGTCCCAATCAAAGGCCATTTTGGGTGAAGGATATAAGCTGAGGGGTAAAGAGAGTAGAAATTAATCAGGGCTCCAATGGTGGTAGCAGATCTGACTCTTACATGTAAAAAAGTTTATATAAAGAAGGAAAGACAATAGGAGGAAGAAAATTCCAAAGCCTAATTGTATGAGAGAAGAAGGAGGTATCATAATGGTTAATTCTTGAGTGACTGATCTTCTGAAACTTTGGGAAGCAGCAGCCAAGCTTGTACCTTGTGAAGTACTTTTATAGTATAAGAGTGGTGGATAAATGGGACAAAATGACTGAAGACATGGTTAATGCAGACTGCATACATAAATTTATGAAGTTGTAAGATAGCAGAGAATGTTCAAGAGAGGAGGCCCCCATGAGTGTAAAACTACACCCTCGTAGGTAATTATAGATCATGCTGCATGTGGAAGATGCTGAAACAATGGTATATCAAAGTGACGATCTGCAAAGATAACATGTATTTGGTTGTTCTCACAGCACAAGTTATGGATTGCCTTTGAAAGTGGTGGGAACTTTTGGTCTTAGTAGGTCACACAGTCTGTCTTGAGGTGCAGGGAAGAGAACTGTGTAGAACATTTGAAAAGCCTTTTAAGATGTCACACCAGTATTATGTACCTTGAATGCAACATCAGAGTTCTTAATAGAATAGCTAAAGTCACTGGAGTGCCTTGTGATATTACTTTATGATCCTACAATCAGTGAGGTGTACAACAGCCAAGCTGTCAAGCAGTTCCTCACTCAACAGGGTTGAACAGAAGATTCCCCCCTAAACAAAGCCCCACTCAAGCACACAAAGCCATTGCTGAGCCAAAATGATGATTCCTTCTCTCAAGCTTCCACCTCCAAGTGAGTTGAAAGTAAAAGAAACAAACAAATGTGGATATGACATGTAGGACAACTATTCCAAAAGCTACAGAAACTTGTCGAGAACTCTTGCAAGAAAGTATATGGGGGACATTGCAAATTCCTTAAGGTAACTCTGCAGTGCAATGCTCACTGTGGTAGTGGTGGAGATTGTGTCACAAACTGATATGTAAAAACTAAAACAATAATGTTATGTGGGAAAAACATTATGATGTATTTGATTCTGATCACCATGCCCATGCACAAAAATAACCAGCAAAAATTGCATTGCTGGCCCTTTAAAAATATAAAGAGACCTTCCATATTATCGTATATTATCCCTAATTAGTATCATGAGTGGTGATAAAGTGGAAAATGCAACTAAATCAAATTTTGATGCCCAAGTCACTGTCATCTACTGAATTATGGTGAAACTAGAAGAGGATATTGGCTGTTGTGTAAAATGGATGCCATATCTTTTACAGAAAAATCTGCAAAGTCTCTATTGCTAAAGATCTTTCTTTGGTCAAAGCTGTGTGCCAAATATGAAGCTTACATCATTTGAGAGACAGAGCTTTCTATTAAAAAAGGGGTTTTTGCAAAAACTGTTAAGCAGTATAATAGGAGAAAGCATGAAGTGTATAATATATTTCATGTTGAAGAATTACTATTGTATTCATCTATTCATTTCCCAAACTCAGAATACTTGTTGCCTTTACACTTTTCATAATCTTATTAGTTTCACTCATGATGACCTCTGTCAGTTTCCTTTTTCATGTTTACTAATGTTAACATTTCTGCAATTATACTTATATATTGCTTTTTCAGTAACCATGCTTTATACATGATCTTTTTTATAACTTATGAATAATGGATAAAAGTTTATTATGCTCCGGTAGTAGTGGTGAAGCTGATTAGGTTACATTGTCATGAAACTCACTCTCTGCATGTGTTTAACTTACTATATTTGTGTATACATGGGGTTTTATCTTTCAAAAGGTGATAACTACCCAGTCTGGATCATTAGTGATATGAGAAGGCAGAGTGATTTGGCTTGGTTTAAAGAACACTATATCAGTTGCATTTACACAGTGCGTATCACTGCTTCTGAAGATGTAAGAAAGCAGCGGGGTTGGATCTTCACTCAAGGTATGTTGTTCTCTTTTTCCATATCTGTATGGAGTTAGGAACTCCAAAATATACCCTAAGAACATATTTTTTGTAAGCAAAAGAGAGAGAGAGAAAAAAAAAAAAGAGTTATAACCACACTGTACTTTAAACTTAGGAGTTTCATATCCACACTTTCTTGCTGACTCAGCCTGAATTGCACTGATGGTATAAAGTCAATAAAAATGTCCAAGAGTGTCAAGATCCAAGGATCTATAATTAATATTCTGTGAAAACCTTACACAAGATAAAGTGTGGCACAAGCTCTTAAAACTCTGGAGTTTCACATCTACTCTTTCTTGCCAGACAGCCTGATTTGCATTTATGGTAAAATCAACAATATGAAAATCTGATCTTACTTTCTTGCTTTTAATTTTAAATATAACAACAGAATTCCTTAGGGTTTCTATGGTGTTTTCTTTTGCAATATAATTTACGTAATAGAAGCATTTAAAATAAATACCGCTTATAGCAAATGAGATGCATTTACAGAGGTCATTATAACATGGTACCTATGGAGATGCAATCTTACACTATTAAGTGCTATACAATGCCTTCCTTTGGTAACAGTAATGGCTCCGCAATGTTATTTTGGTGTTTTATAGATAAACAAATACAGTTAATATAAATACCATATGAACTAAAGTTATTCAACGTTCACAAGTTTGTCAAATCTTGCAATATTGTTGATCAATGCTGCTGCACTCAGACTGCACTTCACGTTCATGGCCTGCTTTCCATTTCCAGTGGCTTATTCCATGCGTGAAAAATATATTACAACTTACAAGCCTGCTTTTTTTTTCCTTTATTATCAAGTAACATTTTAATGGTAAAGGAAGTTAATCCATGCAATTGACCCACTTGTGCCTGACACTTATCAACATCAACCCGCGTTTCACTTGCATCTTTTGGCCTACATTTATCTCTTTCCTGGGCACCTTTTGATTCTTTACTAATACTCATACTTGTGGGCCATTTTCCAGACATGCTGGGTTTAAAACACTTCCTATTTACACATAGGAGATTGTTCACAAGAGAGTGACTGAGACAGAACTGACATGAATTATAGAAGGCTGTAAACAAAGATGGCAGTGGATATATTTGTTGTTGTTTTTACTACAATTGACTGATATTTTTAAGTTGTATTTTCATTGACTATTATATACAGTATATTCATTAAATGATTATTTTTTCGTCTGTTAAACATAAATCCGTAACATGTGGCTCTGTTAAAAGAGGTATCTCTGCACTTTTTTATACACAATTAAATAACTTAATCTATCATGATGTTCATTATTGTTCTCTGAGTTTTTTATCTGCTACTTTCTTAGAAAACAATTCTTTAGTTCACTGTTCCACTGAAATCTATCCGAGTTGCATGCACAAAAGAACAACCTGATTTTCATGTGAAGAGACTGCATTTCCTTATGTCGTGCACAGTCGCAGTGAACACATTCTAAAACTTGGGAATGTTTTTCCTCTCATCCCTTAGGAATTGATGATGCAGAAAGTGAATGTGATCTTGACAGCATTACTGACTGGGATGAAGAGATGGACAACAGTAATAATTCTGAAACAGTAGATAAGTTACTGGATCATCTGACAGCAATATGTTCTGATAGATTAAGTAGTAAAGCCACAAACTGTGGGAAGAGCTAGATTCTCTACTGCAGGATGTTACACTGTATGGAATTAAATGTTTGCATGTCATGCATAACTAAACAGTTGTTTTATTTCTCTCTAAGGCTGTTCTGTCCCATGAGCCATGATATGCTTCATCCATCTGGGGGTTAAAAATCTCTTAAGCCCGATCTTCCTGATAAGGTTAATAGGTTTCACACTTCGTTACCCATATGTGATGTAGCTAAGCCTGCTGCTTTTAGCAGATCAGTACTGCTATCTCACAAATATGCTCTCTCCACAAGT
Source organism: Panulirus argus (assembly GCA_038088735.1). Lineage (NCBI taxonomy): Eukaryota > Metazoa > Arthropoda > Malacostraca > Decapoda > Palinuridae > Panulirus > Panulirus argus. Next base: position 9,873 of record JAYMFT010007378.1, read on the forward strand.
ATATTATTCTTGAATAGCTTATAGCCTCTTTGACAGTTTTTATATATTCATCAAAAGAAAGAAATAATACAAAGTATAAGATGTGCGTCGATGTTTGGACTATCGAGCTGGTGAAAACGCCATGAAGTATTTTTCTTTGGATACAAATCTCTTCCTTTTACGTCAAACTTTGTTCTTCCAGCTTATTTTCACACAACTTAAGCAAAAGGGAAACCCGTGTTAATCTGGTATATTTCGGCTAATTTTGTTACTCCAGTTACATTGACATTTACTAATCGGTAATGCTTAACTCTATTCATCATTCAAGCAAGACACGACTTATTCGTTGCTCCCTTTTGTACACTTGCTTTCCTATCAAGGACTTCCATTGCTTTTTTCTATGAAAAGGTTTCATACAGTTATTCACTTTATTCTTAAAACTTTGCTTTTTGTAAATTTATTCCCCAAGGCCTAGAGCATTCGTCGAACTTACTAATCTCTTTATCTTTCGTATCACTACTCAGTCTATAATTATCAATCATTTACTTCTCTGCTTCTCACATGACATCTTACCGTATGTCTTCTTTGAAGGGCTGTTGTTAGTACTCACGATAGTTTCCCTAGCAACAGGCTATCGCTAACCTCCATGTCTGTTCGACATTATTTATGTTCCCAGCTGATGCTAATGGCGGCGTTTCCATGTAACCGCTTAAATTTGAAATTCCACACTATTCTTCGACTGCAAATCAGACAAAACGTTTTCTTGCACAATTCAGCTACAGTTATTACTATTAGGTACTTTCCTGTATTCTAGTATCCGATCAGATCTATCAAGAACAATAATTTCCGTTACTGCAGATAAACATCCGTTTATAGATAAACACTTCGCATTCCTTATCTTCAATAAGATTATAATTTCAACACATAAATCTCATTCTTATTCGTTCTTATGTGCTAGAAATACTCTCTATGAAATTAGTCGCCAATGTGTTAGTATAAATAAGCGAAGTCTTTATCTAAGAGCGGAGCTTCCATACATGCCATTTTGTAGGGAGAGGGTGGAAGTGGGGATGGCAGGACCGTAGGATATGAACGACTTGGTAAATATTTCCCATATCCATCTATTTGGATGCTTCCCCAATATTTATCAATGAACAGGATGTCTCCTTTGCTGTTTTCCTAATGTGGGACTCTGACGACAAGTTCGGCACGATGTCAACTCCTAGTACTGAAGCTCATTGCCCGCTCGTTAATAAATCTTATTGAGGGCCTATTTCACTGTCCCATCCATATTATTTTACATCTGCTGGGGTTGAATTTCATCAACCAGGTATTAGACCAACCTTGGAGTCTGTCTAGGCTCCTTTATAAGAACATGTCCCTGTAGGCATATGCATCATCTGCAAACATATTCAGGTAAGAGTCCATCCCTTCAGGCAAGTCATTTATATATATCAAGATGAATAGTGGTCCCAGAATAGAACCCATGAGCACCTCGAAGTTGACCTTCACACACTTGGAGTATCATCTGACGTGTGTGCATTGTTCCTTTCTACAAAAGTGATAATCTATTTCCCATTTATTCCTATCTGGTGATCCAGCTTCTCAGTTAGCTATCCATTTGGTCAATGTCAAATGCTTTCTGGTAGTCATGATACAAACGATCCAACCAACCTTCCTTTTGTGTATAAGCTCACTTCTCCTAGCAGTCTCAAAACTTTATTACACTTAACCTTTTCCTTCAACCGAGCTACCTCACATTCAAGTAATTTCTTCTCTTTAGAAAGTTATCAGTTTGCTTTTTTACTAACTTTTCCAGTACCCTATAGATGAAACACCTCAGCGAGAATGCTTGGCAGTTCAGCAGCTCTTCTTGGTCTCATTTCTTGCACATAGGTATGACGTTTGCCTTCTTGTACTCCCGTAGGTATGACGGTTGCCTGCTTGCACTCCCTTGTCACTTTGCCTATCTCCAGTGACAGTATTTCAACAGGTTTGTCAAGTGTCTGCACACATTTTCGGTACATATGGTGAAATTTCATCAGGAACATGAACCTTGTATGGGTCAAGACCCTTTAGTATTCTGATATGTCTTTTCCAGATTTCTCAACATTTTCTAAAACTTTCTCCCTATCCCACATGTTAGGGCACTAGTGTCTTCTACTGTGAAAAAATTTTGAACTTACTATTTATTACCTCACATATCCACTGAATCCCTTAACCTGATTAGCTGCTTTTTGAGTGACAATATACTACTGATGAATTTTTGTTTTTTCACCTGCCTTGTCCACAGTATTCTTTTCGAGGTTTCCTTGTTCTTCCTTTTTTGCCCTATGTACTTTACTCATTTCTTGCTTTCTTTTACTTTACATAAGGTGGCTGGCTGGAGTGTTTCCCACATCTCCACTATTTCCCATCTCGAAATTACGTTGCTTTTTAAGATCTTTGATTAAACCATTCTTCCTCTTTCTTAATCTTTCCTCAGTATTTGGTGATACAGGTACACATATTCCCATTTTTTCACTGGTAAATCTCACAGAACCTTTCACCACACTCCCCTGGTTCCTGATTCTTGAACTTCATATCCCATATCCTAGTCTTTACTACCATAGAAATTGGTAAATTCCTTGTAGTTTTCAAGATTATAGCTCCTCTTCAAGTCTGTTTTATCTTTAATCTTTTAACTTCCTTGTTTACCAAATAATCAAACTTAAGCATTACATGATCGCCTTTTCCATTTGTTGTAACATACTTGATTTTCAATATCCATGCATGATGATAAGATCTAATGATGGTATATCAGTCCTTTTCAATCAAGTGTGTTCTCTGACATGCTGTACATGCTATTCATACTTTTGTGTACATTGATTCCCTGTCACCATAAGAATCCAGTTCCCACCAGTCTCTCCCTTTATAAACTGTAATCCCCTATCATCAGTACAGGACCTTCTCTAAGAAATGCATGATATACAGTCTCATGTACCATTTTGATTGGTCCTTTATTGTTTTCATCGTATATCTGCTCTGGATCATTAAAATCTTTGGATATTTTTGTTATCAACACCACTAAGTACTTTGGATGCTTCAGCAAGGTATTGTAGAACCCCTTCCCATTATGTACTGTTTGAATGGGCCATCTACAAATGTTTCCTGAAACTTAAGGATATCTCTTTTCAGGAAAGCCATATTGTTATTCTGTTGTGTGTGTGATTACATATTTGTGCTGTATAAGAGAGTTTTCCACTCATCTCTTGAGCACTTTGTATCATCATACTACATCTATCTATCTATATCTCTGATGCTTGTTATAACTTGAACTCCCTCAGAGGGGGGGAGGACATGGCAATAGAGTCTCCTTAACTAAAGAACTCCAGCACTGCTTCTTAGCCTTTAGTGCCTTACCCTTAACATATCATTGATTTAGGAACCTAAGGAAAACGACCAGAAAAGCAGCTCAAGAGAGTCTAAAAAGTGGAATATAAAGATTTGATATGTTTATAAGGATAATCATGATGGTCTGTAAAGTTAGTCTAGCACAGTGTTTTAGAGGCTGCATCATACCACTTAAAATTATGTAAGCTTTCCTCAGTCTAATCCATTCTTCTAACACTCTTATACTATAAGTATTTTTTTACATCTTTCTAACAATCTGAAATTGTTCACTACTTTTTAGCTGATCACTGCATACATGTAAATTTTATAATTTGGTTTTTACTAACTGCATTTAATTTAAACAAACCAAACTAGATATGGGTAACAGTTCCCATGATACTCAAGTTTAGAGTTTTAAGGGGAAAGTTAAACTAAGATTGTGGTTGATATTCCATGTTAGACTAATCTCTTACAATAAAAAAAAAAAATACATCAAACACTCATTTATCTTTTCATAGGATCACCAAGGCATTTATGACAATTCACCCACATGAAAATGTGTAAAAGGTTTAACTAAGAAACAATGGAATGTACTGATCAGAAAAGTGCATTATAATATATTTCAAGAGGTTTTGTGCTTGTTTTAATGACATACTACATAGCGGGGTACTAGTATGTTTCCTTTTTATGAATACAAAAGAAATTAACCAATAAATTTCTTAATTACATACAACAACATTGTTACAATTAAACAATAAATCTCCCTCTTACTTTTAAGTTCTTTTCTGTTTAGTGGTATGCAGTTCATGCATGAGAATATATGTTATTTAGTTTTGAAATATGTTCTAGTACTAGAAAACAGCAGTAATATTGTATGGCAGAAATTTTATGCATGAATGTCAATTAAAGTTTGCACCCATTATTAGATCTGAAATACAGAATATACATCCTTAAAGCTCACCTAGTGTCAATAAACATTATAAAGTATTTCAGAATCTAATATCTGATAAAATAGCACGAGGCTGCCATTTTATTACTTGCCTCTGGGTTAATACCATAATTTATATACAACAATATTCAGACTGATATCAAGACCTTTAAATGACTTCATAATCCAAAGGACCCCACACTCTACCAAGTCTTTAGATTGCAAAAAATGTAATTTAGTATATCTCATGAATCTGCAATAAAGCTGGAACTGTATATTTATGCAGTAGCTTTCACTGTCTTGGGTATCATATAAAGACAAATATTTGACCTGATCCTTTTATGCAATCGTACAACTATTACTTCAAAAACTAATCAACACTAAATCCAACAAACGTACAATGATATAACTGTGCATCTCTAGACAACAATGAAGTGCATGTAAACAGGAACAACTTTGACATTCTTACTTGTTTACTCAACAGATTTACAGGTTACTGCACTATATATCTTGACAGCTACAAGAAGTAAATGCTACGAATGCTTTTCACATCTATTCAATTTCTTCTATTTTGTTGTGTAATAATTCGTACTGTAGGTACTAATAAAGCTAAAGAGCAAACTCTTAAGTTGTGTACAGCTCAAGTATAATTACTGAGGCTTCTCAGGTTAAAAGGTATATTGTAAGTAGACTTCTTGCGAAGTAAAAACTAAATTTTCAATACAACTTGCAGAACACAAATTGGTCATTTATTTCTTTATAACCTTTAAACCATATGAAAAGCAGAACAAGAATTCTTCATATAATCACAAAGTAGAACAAGAATTCTTCATATAATCACAAAGTAAATAAATTATTGTTAAATCATCTCCTAAGCTCAAAATACAATGAAAATAGTTCCCCTGAATCACCATGTGCTATGTATAAAGTATTAGGTCTATGGTATCCATGTCTAATATACTTTCACTGCACACACTTACAGATTTGATCTTAAGCTTAAAGTGCATTTCACAAGACTGACTGAGCTATGAGATTTCCTTACTGGTCTTTAAAAGTTCCCCTTTACTAAAAATACAATATAATACAGAAAATTTAACTTGGTATTTGTTTGATTGAAATTCTTTGAAACTGTAAACAAAGTGTGCAGGAGCTAAAGTATTTTCAAGAATATATAAGTTACAGTCAAAATGAAGCCAATGTAAAATGTGGAAAACCTTATGAAATCAATTTGCGTTCCTCTCAAGATCAAAATCAAGGAAGTAGGGAATTCAATAATGTTAACATTCTTAAGTATTCAACTTTGTTTCATAAACCATATTATAAAGTCTAATAATATTTTTTGTTTAAAAAATTAAATTAATTAAGTAACTTCATATGACATTACACACTTCAGTTATACAAGCAGAGAAAAACTTGGCAGTTTCAATATAAATGATTTACAAACATATTACTAAAAAACTTATACATATATGTACATTACTTGAATTTATTGGAATCAATTAAGTACAGTACAAACTCTTAATAGCACTGCAGTAAGTACAGGCTCAACCCACAAAAGTCTGTTAAATACTAGACACTGATGTTTAAAATGTAATATTTTGGCATTCTTTATTTTGTCAAGGATCATTAATATATCGACAGTCAATATATCATTAAAACTCAGAAGCCAATAAGCTTCCTCTAGCACTCAAGACACTATGTGGGACTGTCCAGTAACATATTATATTTATCCATACTTGTTTACCATTTCCCACATAAGTCAGAAAGCACCAGAAACAGACAAAGAAGAAGCCTCATTTGCTCCCATGTTTTATTTAAAGAAACAACAGCTCCCTATTCACTCCCAGATCTTATAAACTTTTCTGTGCTTTCCCCCAGATGCTTTCTATGCCCTAGTTCAGTTCACTGACAGCATGTGTACCACATTGCTCCAATTCACTCTTATCCCATGTATGCCCTTCACCCTCTAGCATGTCTCGGCCATGAGCACTCAGAATCTTCTTTACTTCATCCATCTCCAGTTTGGCTTGCCCCTTCTCCTTTTCCCTCAACTCCTGACACATATATCCTCTTTATCAACCTCTCCTCACTCCTTTCCTCTGTACGTCCAAACCACTTCAACATACCCTCTCAACCTCACTCCTCTTATTATAACACCTCTCTCTTACTGTTGTATTACATACTTAATCAACACTTAACTCACGTAGCTCATTCTTCAAAATCTAGATTTTCCTGCAGTGAGCACTTTGCACTAGCCCTGCCTTTTGGCAAAATGGTAGGACCAGTAGATAGAAGTAGTATGTAGGAACATTTAGGCAGGATTATTATGTAAAAACATTAGGTAGAAGCCTCTGCAAACATAGTCATTAACAACATTAGGAAGGAGTCTCTGCAAACACTGGGCTAGACTTGCCTTCTGCCAATGGCCTGTTAAGTGTAAAGGGTGAGGCACTAAAGGCTAAGAAGCGGCACTGGAGTTCTTTAGTTATGGAGACTCTGTTGCTGTGGCCACTCTTTTGAAGGAGTTCCCATTGGAACAGGTGTCAGAAGCATATATAGATAGATAGATACATGTGAAATAGAGGGGGCAACGCACTGTTAATGGACTGAACCAGAGCATGTGAAGTGGGTAGGCAAAACCATGAAGAGGTTTGTGGAGCCTGGTTGTGGATAAGGGACAAATGACAGCTAGAGCATGGATATTAGCAAATGAGGCCCATCTTCATTTGCTCCTAATGCTAATGCAGGAAACGGGGACAAGTACGAAACAGAGAAGGGGGCCAAGTGAGGATTTTCCCTGTAAGGCTCAGTCCTCTGTCCTTAACGCTACCTCACTAACGCGGGAAAAGGCGAATATGTAAAAAAAAAAAAAAAAAAAAATATATATATATATA
>JAYMFT010007389.1:0-17045 GCA_038088735.1 Panulirus argus
TGTAAATACTTTCCCTGTCTGTTTTTCCCAATTTCTCAACTCTCTCTATATTTCAATTAGGGCCCGGCCTTGATGTTAATTTTTGTCCGTGACTGGAGCCTTCAACATAAAAAAAAAAAAAAAAATCGGGGCAGTGAAAATTGCATTCTCCTGCTATGGCGCGGCAGTTTGAAACATATGAACCGACGCTATCCCCTACCTCGCACCGAGGGCCGATCACTACACTTCTCACTATGTCAATTGCCGCTGAATTCGCTAGCTGTCTGAAATCCTGCTTGTCGATGCGGGCGTCGATGCACTGCTGGACATCGCCGTTGCACAGTAGTCTCACACATGAGGCGGGTAGTAGCAGGGCCCACCTGCAGATAAGGCCGTAATCCTCTATACTAACGGCTCACGCCTCGAATGCTGCCGGTGACATGCCTGCAGTCGCAGTCCCTGGTGCTGATGGAGGGGCCAGGGTATATGCTGCAGACCACGGTCTTTGCGGCTGTGCTGGGGTGAAACTGGTGCTGGTAGGGGCCTGCCCAGGTGTCCGGCTTGGGGGGATGTGGTATGGTGAGCCGCGCCCGCTGCTTCCCATCACTGTGTCGATTACCACTTCTAAGGGCGCCTGTTGCATAGTTGGCGCTCCCTTACTGCCTCCTGGCACCTCCCTGAAGTCGTTACGAAACTGCGCCATGTTGGGGTTGAAGGAGGAACGAGAGGCAGAGCTTGACTGAGGAAATTTATTCCATGACCAAGAAATACAATGAGGTCCAAATGGGGGCCGGCGGACAACTGACTCCTCGGGGCCCCGTACACTTCCAAGGAAAGCGTGCGTACAACATGATACTAACTCCTACAAATAGTTACCACTCTTTACATCATATAGTTTTCTGCACTGTTCATTTTTTTCTTTTTTACACACAGCAATCAATATGATACACTGGAATATTTTCTTCCTTTCAACTTCGCTGCGCATGGAGATACCACTCTCGTGGCCTGCCAACCACCTACTGGCTACTGTACGACTTGACTGCCCACCCACCTCAACGGAGTGGATAACAACACAGTGAGGCCGCAGCCCACCGGGAACTGGCCAATATTGTGGACGTGGCTTAACTCTGTTGGCTTCGATCCAAAGTGAAAAATATTTTTAATTTCATATAATTATTCGGCACACCCCTAAGCAAAACCTTGTCTGGAAGCATTATTGGTTATATTATTTCATGACTTAAGCTCTGTTCTACCTTTGATAACACAGCAATATGTATGTGGAATGAGCTGGCAAGACTAGGGCATTGGGCATATGTTTACACAGGGGTTCTCTTAGGGGTCAATGTCTGTTTTCAGGCATTTTCTAAGGTCCGGCAGTGGTCAGGTCCCAAGGCTGACGGATTACAGAGGTTCAACCTATACTTGAAACCCCATCATTCCTCTAGAATAAACCCTATGAAAACTAACCCTTTGACTGTGTAATGAGTTTCCAGTTGCATTTTCAGAAAGGTAAATTCTAAGCAAAATATGAAAATGGTAAGTGGTCCTTAGTATGTGGTCCTCTTCTACTTCTTAAGGAAAAAAAACCACAGTTTCCATATATGGCATATTTCTTAAAAACAACACTTGCTGGAGGTAGGATAATTAAACACTCAAATGTAATAGATATCTTGCTCCTTACATTCATAACGATGACCAAATTGTATAGGGGAAAACTTTTGAAAGGAGCACTAAGGAGCACCATGTTGCAAACTATGAACATTCAACAGAAACATCTATCATCATCATCTCTCTTTATCTATGCAGTACTGTACATAACACTTACTTGGAAGTGAGCCCCAGACTGATGAGGTTAAAAATAAACGTGGATAACGAGAGATGGGTGATCACTAGTGCTTTTGCACCTGGAAATTAGAGGATACTGGAAGACAGGTGAGTGTTTTGTTGAAAAAGTATCAAGTCATAGTGATCGGTGATCTGAATGCTATCTATCTATCTATTTATATTTTTTACGCCTGTTCCCTTCAGGAACTCCCTAAAGGGGGTGGCTATAGCTAAATAGTCTCCATAATTGGTGAACTCCAGTGCTGCTTTTTAGCCTTTTGTGCCTCACCCCTAAAAGGCCACTGGTAAAAGGCAACTCTTATGCAGTGTTTTCAGAGGCTCCTACCTAATGTACCTGCCAACTACTCAAACAAATGTGTCTACCTAATGTTCCAGCCTATTACTTTTACATAATGCTCCCACCTAACACTCATACCTACTACTGCCTAATTCTTCTATCTTTTCTTCCAACCATACTGCCATAAGGCCAGACTAGCGCATACCGTTCAACACAAGAAAAAGTTAGTTAAGAAGAATGAGGTGTGTGAGTTAAGTGTTTTCAAGTGTAATTGTGACAAGGAGAGATTGTATGCTTGTGGAAAGAATACCAGCAGTCCACATGTAGGTGATGCAGAAAGAAAAGACAGCTACCTGAGTCAGAGGAGTGCAACCTGACAACCAATTAAGCGCTGGTTCACTACACAGCCGTCACTAACCCTCCCAATATCCAGGCGTGTAGTACCAATAATATAACTCCCTGGTCAGTGGCTGCCTACCATCTGCTACCTACTTTGAATGCAGAAGTAATTAATGTGGCAGCTGAGGTAAGCATGGAGTACCCAGTGTTGTGAATAAAATGGTGAACAGCTTGTGGAGTTGTGTTGAAAAAGGACTAGTGATTGGGAATTCCAAGTCCAAGGAGAGGGACATGCATAAATACAGTAATCCCTCGATTTAACGGATCCCGATATAACGGATTTCATATCAACCGGTCCGGGCAAATAATAATACAATAATCAATAACTGAAAAATTAAGGATAAAAAATCTCACATGCTGCACCATGAGCATTTCATATCACACTTGTTTTTGGTAGCGTGGAGTATATTCACTTTCTTTCGATATTAGAGAGTTTTCACATCAACTTAACATGTGGCAAGATGGCAAGTGGCAAGTGACCCGTAATACAGAGATTTCTGACCAAAGTGACAAGTTACATGTGGCATATGTACTGTTTCCCTGCTCAGTTCACAATATGTCATCATCAGATGATGATGCCGATATAATTGCTCTGATCGGCGTTACAGTCGCTAGAGGAAAACGTAAGAAGAGACAATGTAGTGATTCACGGTGCCTACGTAGTTGCAAGGCTCTTCCTTCGAGCTGTAATCTGATGATCTTGAGTCACACAAACACTTGTAAGCTTCAACAACTTGCATAAAGCTTACGTTAAATGCCTCATTTTCTGGAAGAGGCATGCTGAACAGCTGTTCATGAGATCCCGAAGAAATCGTGTACTTCTCTCCACAGTCTGTGCGACCAAGGCAGTGTTGTAAAATGTGGGTGGCGAAAATCTGCTAGGAAAGTCTTCAAAATCTGCTACATACACCATAAATCCGCTCATTGTTTTTGTGCGTGTATCTTTAATGTTATTCGTATTAATATCATCTTTGTTATTAATCACTTTGGCGTGAATGCTCCATTAAATTTGACAACACTGGCCCGAGGTGGCACTTCGCACACTGAAGAAAAACGATCCAGTCCGATCCCAGAGTGGCATCCAAGTGACACGTGGCACATGCACCGTCTCACGCCACTCCTGTGTAAAAGGTTTAATTCGTTTCTAAACGTTCGTTTTCAAGTGGCATGCCACGTGCAACGTGTCATTTTGGTGTGAAAGCTCTCTAGTCTTCCTCAAGCTATCATGCGGTCAGGTTGTATACAGAGAATTGTGACTGTGACTTTATTTATTAAATAATTTTGCAATCCTTACAATTCAAAAAGGCCTCAAGTGGTAGAGGAGTTAAAAGCATCTGAACTACCCCTCCCCCCCCCCCTATTAGTCCGTTAAATCAAGAGATTATTGTATTACCAAATTGCCTATTTATAATCACCTATTTGCACTGTACGGGAAAGTAGTTTTACACCCGTCGGGCCCTATCTCTTGAACATTCTCTCCTATCATACAACCTCTTTAAATCTCTGTATGTTGTCTGCATTAATCATGTTCTCAGTCATTCTTTTACACTCATCCACCATTCTCATACTATTAAAGTAGTTCTGTACACCCTTCTTAAAGAACATTCTTACTTAATTTCATGTTATGCCCTCTGGTTGCCGAGTCTCTTAAATCTCTCACAGAGCTGTTCACTGTCCAAATCTTCAGCCTCTTTTAAAAACTTAAAGACTGTCATTAGATCATTTCTCACTCTTCTCTCTTCCAAGGTGGTTGAATCTAATGCCTATAGCCTTTCCCTTTACCTTACTTCTCTTTATTCTAAACTACCTTTGTTGCACTTCTTTAGGTGCAATGACCAAACCTGGGAAGCATATTCTAGTTCTGACAGTATGTAGGATGTGAATCCCTTGCTAAATATTTCCTTATCCATATACTTGAAAGCTGTTCTGATATTTATCTTCTGAAAGTTTGTTTCCTTAACTTTTCTCAAAAATGTTAAACACTCTCTAAAGTTGAGGGTAATGTTGACTCCTAGGTCTTCTCACACATCGAATCATGAAGCTTATTTCCTGCTAGGTAATAATCGTACTGAGGTCATCATTCACTTCGTCCCACCCTCATTATTTTAAATAAATTCAGGTTGAATTTCATCTGGCATGTTTCAGGACAACTTTGGAGACTGTTTAGGACTCTTGTAAGCTGATGCAGTCGTCCTCAGTTTTCATCTCCCTTATGACCTTTGCATCATCAGCAAACACATTCAAGTATAATTCTATACCTTCAAGGGTGTCATTAATGTTGTTAAAGAAGAGCAATGGTCCCAGAACATAACCCTGACTCCAGCTGGTCATATCAACCTGCAGGGAAAAGAATTCTCTCAACACGTGTTCTTCATTCCTTCCCACTAAGACGAGCTTCTATCCATCATATAGTTTCCCCTTATTCCTACTTGGTGATTCAGCTCCTTAAACAGGCTCCCAAGCAGAACGGTGTCAAATGCTTTCTAGCAGGCCAGATACAGTACAGAAAGTCCATCCAGCCTTCTCTTTTGTCCAAAAATGAGCTCACTCTCTTGTAGAACTCTAAAAGGTTAGTTTTTGTTGTTGTTGTTGTTGAAGGCTCCAGTCACGGACAAAAGTCCACATCGAGACCGGGCCTTAATTGAAATATAGAAAATTGTGCAGTGGAAAAAGGAAAAACAAGGGAAAGTACTTACGAATTTTTGAAAAAGTGAAAGACCTGTCTTTTGAAATGTGCAAGGTCGTAGTTATTGGGAAAGACATAGGAAGCTGGAGAGTTCCAAAGCTTCGACGTGTAGGGACTGAAGCAGGTATCAAAATGGCCCACTCTTGAGTTGCCGATGGTCACACAATAATCATGTGATGCAGTAGCTTGCCAAGTATTGCATGGTCCAGCTACTGGTGGGGGCACACAAGCAGCCAGCTCTCGACAGTATACATGACCTCCTTCTGTCCTATCTCTCATCTAGGAAATTTCTCCGCCATAAAAAGTTATCCACTTGCCTACTGGTCATCTTTTCCACAACCTAATACAGGTTTAACCTCTGTAATCTGGCAACCTTGAGACCTGACCATTGCTAAACCTCAGAAAATGACAGAAAACAGAAACTGACCCCTAAGGGAACCCCTATGGTAACATATGCCCAACCCTTAAGTCTTGCCAGCTCATTCCACATACATAATGCTGTGTTATCAAAGGTAAAACAGAGCTCACAGCACGAAATGATACAAACAATAATGCTTTCAAGCTAAGTTCTGCTTTGGGGTGTGCCGAACAATTATATAAAATCAAAAATATTTTTCACTTTGGATCGAGGCCAACAGAGTTAAGCCATGTCCACAATATCGGGCAGTTCCCGGTGGGCTGTGCCCTCAATAGGCAAAGTCTGTCGGGCATGCCTGTGTTGTTGTCCACACCGTTGAGGTGGTTGGGCAGTCAAGCCGTACTGTAGCCAGTAGGTGGTTGGCAGGCCATGTGTGCAGTATCACCAAGTGCAGCAAAGTTGAGAGGAAAAAAATAGCACTGTGTAGCATGTTGATTGCCATGTGCGTAAAATAGAAAAAGAAGAACAGAGTGCAGAAACTATATGGTGTAAAGAATGATAGCTTTTTGAGGCTGGCAGCGCTGTTACTCTAGTCTTGGCGTCAAACCATCGGGCAGTGTCTGGTGATTTCGCTCAACTATGGGCAAGGGCAATCTGCTGATTTGCCCGTCAAAGTTGCCACAAAGTGTCCGATGATGGACTTAACACTCGTGCCCACCAGACACTGCCTGATAGTGTGGACGCTCCTTTACAGCGCACTCTAGCTTCACACATGAAGTAATTTTCAAGCCATTCAAGAAAAAGTTTAGTAGTCATCCACCATTTTTTAGTACCATGGTAGATAAGTGGAAGAATTTTCATTCCTTTAAAGCTTGGTTTCATATGTTCCCGCAGCATTCCTGCAGCCAAGAATTGTCACCCTATCTTTGGAATCCTTATTCCCAGATGGAGACTCTTTAATTCTTGGGCAACGGTTTTTCTTGACATACGACGCCAATACAGGGCAGATTTGTCAGTATTATATACTTATTCTGGGGCTAGGTTTTCCGCTGCCACTAACTGCAAATTCATCCACAAACTTTGTCGCGGCTGAGCATCTCCCCAGAAATGCTTACACCTTCATTACGTTGGATCTTTAACCACTTTATAATTGGACTGTATAAGTCTGCACTCCTGGCACCTTTCAAAGTTTTCTAAAACTTTAAACTTTTCTGGCTTTCATTTTCAGCAAATAAAAATAAATAAAATCTGCTCCTTTTGTTTCTTTAAGCCATACATAGTTGATGATCCAATCTTAAAGTACTCACACAGTCTCAACAGAAGTTCCTTTATCTAATTTTCTCAGTAACATCACCTTTTCAAGCATCAATAATGATTTATACTTACACTTATTAGCACTATCACCATCTTCTGCATCTCTTGATCTAAAATACTGCTAAATATAAGAAATTAACAGGCCTGTTAATTAGCTCGGCTGCAGTGTAAGCTGATTTTGGTGCCTTAGCACTGCTAACTTGCTATCAGTGCCACCCTGCTGGCAGATCCAAAAACTAATGGTGGCAGATTCAAAATGTTCCGGACCATGGAAGTAGCCGGACCACAGAGCGCCGGTTTTAGAAAGGCACAACCTGTACACCACTTCCGTAGTTCAACGCTTGCTCCTGGTCTCCTTTCTTATACATAGGTATGAAGTTCACCCTTTTCCATTCGTTTGGCACTTTGTCCTGCTCCAGTGACATCTTGAACAGTAATTTAGATGGTTATCTAGCATATCTGCACAAATCTTTAGCACATATGACGAAATTTCATCAGAGGCATGAGTCATGATTGGGTCAAGTAATTTTAGTATTATGGTACTATCTTTTCTAGATATCTAAATGATTTCTAAAACCATCTCGCTGGTGTTGGGGGAAAAAGATCCTGAGAGCTCATGGCTTGAACATGCATGAGGGTAAAGACATGCAAGGAATGAGTGAATTGGAGCACTCTGGGATATAGGGGGCGACATGCTGTCAACGGACTGAACCAGGGTATATGAAACAGCTAGGTCAGACCACAGAAAGGTTTCTGGTTGAGCATAGGGGGTTCTGGTTTTGATGTATTACACATGGCGGCTAGAGAAACTGTGTGTGGGAATGAAGCTTTTTCTTTGTCAGTGCCTGGTGCTACCTTGATAATGCGGGAAAAATGAATAAGTATGAAATTCTTCATAACTGATCCCTTTTTCCCACATCAACAAGCTAAAGCCAAGAACAGACAAATAAACACAGCATTCCCTCACAGCCAATCACTAACGGTTATGTGCAATGTACCAAAACCACAACCCCCTATCCACAACTAGGCCCACAGTACTTTCTATGGCTGCCTATAGCAACTTCACATGCCCTGGTTCAGGGTTTTGACAGCATGTCAACCCCTTTATGCTACATCATTCTAATTCACTCTGTCCCATGCTTACCTTTCTCCTTCCTGCATGTTCAGGCCCTGATCACTGAAAATCTTTTTTACTCAATCCTTCCATCTCCAATATGGTCTCCTTTCCTCTTTGTCCCTTCCACTTCTGAAACATATATCCTATTTGTCAACAATTCCTTATTCTTTCTCTACATATGTAACACACTCTAATTAGCTGTATAAACCACACTCTTCTTATTATTACACCTCTCTCTTAACCTTTTATTACTTAAAACACATAATGTCCCCAACATTTAATTTCCAACACATCCACCTTCCTCCAATACAATACTCCTCATCTGTAGCCCATGCCTCACATCCATACAATACTGTCGGGACTACTATACCTTCAAACATACCCATTTTCATTCTTCCAGATAAAGACCTATCTTTCTGCACATTATTCAGTGCTTCCAAAACCTTTGCCCCCTCACCCATCCCATGATTCATTTCTGTCTCCAGTAGCTTATGCTAGCAGGTCAATGTCCAACACAGCAAAGATATGCTCAAATAGTGAAGGAGGCAGTAGCTATTACTTGGGCCATGGAACACTGGAGAGATCTCCTGGTGGGGATGGAGAATACTTAAATCAAGACAAAACACAAACCAGATTCCATTGCTCTCCACAAAGGAGATTGATGAATTGCCTCTATGTGTGCAAAGGTTTAGAATGAGACTTATGAGACATAATTACACAATTGAGCATGTGCCAGGAAAACTATTATACACTGCTGATGCTCTATCTAGAAATCCTTTAAACACCAGAGATGACTGTGATGACCTCCAAGTAAATACTGAATTGTATGTTAACACAATTCTTGTTAATTTGCCTGCATCAGACTCTAGTCTGGATGAGATACGTAAGGAGCTACAGTAAGATGATACATTAAAGATGGCCATATGTTATGTATCACATGGATGGCCGGAAGAGAAGCATATTATTATTTGGTCCTATCTCTAAATATTGGTCTGAGAAGGGCAGCTCGACAGTGTAATTTCAGCAGCAAGATCAGAGTATTTGGGACAAGTAACTGATGGTGAGGAGGTTCATAAAGATCCTTAAAAGTCAAAGCTATTGTAGACTTTGAACGTCCTCGAGATGTATCACAGCTTCCTCTAGAGATTTCATGGTAAGGCAAACCAGTTAATGAAATTTTGTGACAATATGGCTGATTATACAAAGCCTCTAGGAGACTTACTGAGAAAAGATGTAGAGTGGTGCTGAGGTCCACCACAAAATGAGGCTTTTTGAAAGATCAAAGAAGGCTTGTCATCTGACAAAGATTTGGCAATGTAAGATGCCCTTAGAGAAACAACAGTTTCTGCAGATGCATGTTGTTACGGGCTTGGAGCTGTTAACCTTCAGAAGCAGGCATCTGGGGAGGATCACCCAGTAGCTTATGCTAGCAGGTCAATGTCCAACACAGCAAAGATATGCTCACATAGTGAAGGAGGCAGTAGCTATTAATTGGGCCATGGAACACTGGAGAGATCTCCTGGTGGGGATGGAGAATACTTAAATCAAGACAAACCACAAACCAGATTCCGTTGCTCTCCACAAAGGAGATTGATGAATTGCCTCTATATGTGCAAAAGTTTAGAATGAGACTTATGAGATATAATTACACAATTGAGCTTGTGCCAGGAAAACTATTATACACTGCTGATGTTCTATCCAGAAATCCTTTAAACACCAGAGATGACTGTGATGACCTCCTAGTAGATACTGAATTGTATGTTACAATTCTTGTTAATTTGCCTGCATCAGACTCTAGTCTGGATGAGATATGTCAGGAGCTACAGTAAGATGATATGTTAAAGATGGTCATATATCATGTATCACGGATTGCTGGAGGAGAAGCATATTATTATTTGGTCCTATCCCTAAATATTAGTCTGAAAAGGGCAGCTCAATAGTGCACAAGAAACTACTTCTAAGAGGAAATAGACTGGTTATTCCAGAAGCAATAAGATCCAATATCCTTCACTGACTCCATGATGGTCACTGAGGGATCTAAAAAAACAGAAATAATTTATTGCTGCAGGATCTGTCTGGTGGCCAGGTCTGTCTTCAGACATAGAAAAAATGGTTAAGGACTGTGGACAGTGTTCTAAGTACTGCAAGGCTAGAGTTAAACCAATGAAAAGTATGGATTTTCCAACATGCCCTTGAACAGTAGTTGGGGTAGATTTTTTTTTCAGAGTAAAAGTTCAAACTGTCTGTTGACAGCAGACTATTATTCTCAGGATGTGGTCATTTGTAAGGTTTCTAAGAGAGCCAACACAGGAGAGGCCATAATTGAATTAAAACAAATTTTTAGTAGACATGGAATTTGTGACATGGGAAGGCCATAATTGAATTAAAACAAATTTTTAGTAGACATAGAATTTGTGACATTTTAATGTCTGATAATGGTCCTCAGTTCAATTCTGCACAGTTTCAGAAATTACAGAACCCTGGAATTTTCATCGTCACATCATCCTCAAGGTACCCACAGTCCAATGGTGAAGTCTAAAGGGCAGTATAGACGATGAAATCAATTCTAGATACATGTGATGATGAGTATCATGCACTTTTGAACTAGAGAAATTCCCCATTACATTATGGATTTTCTTCCTCTCAACTGAGTATGGGATGCAAGCTGAAGACCAAAATACCTTGCCATCCACATGAAATGATCCCATGCATTTCAGATCCTATGATGGCAGCCAAGAAAGAGAAGGAATATACAAAGAAGATGACATCCAACTATGAGGCACAGTGTAGTAAAACCTGAACATATCGAGCCAGGAGATACAGTTTGCGTGACAGACATGAAGACGGAAGGCAGAGATATAATGTTTGGGGAAGCACCCACATTATCAGAAGAAATAGAAGAATGACATGGAAACTGAGTGAGCACATACTGAAAAATGAGCTTCAATTAAGTCATGAAAATCACATGGATATTCCAAGTTGACCTGTTGAGGGGGAACCTCTGAATCACACTGGGAAAGAAACATCACAGCCAACTGTTACTTCTCCCTCAGACAAACCAAGAGTACTTAGAAATCAGTCAATGCATGAAGATGGCCCCAGATGCAGTACCATTTAATGTGACATTACAACGGTCAGGAAGGAGTCGAAGAGCTCCAAACAGGTATATTGAGGAGTATTGAGAAGCTATTTGAAAAAAAATATTAGTGTTGGGATAACTATAAATTCTAAAATAATCTCTTCTTTTTTTATTATACCTGCATATGAAATGTGAAACTATGCATTCTTTTTGCCACTGTTTACTTTGTTTAGCTCTTTTGTATGATGCACTGTACCTTATTATGTACTTTGGTGCAGTTAACAAAAGTTGTTTTTTTTTAGTGGTATCCAAGAGAATGTTGCATTTTTTAGTTTTTTGGTATAACCTAAGATGTGGCAACGTGACATGTGAGATGTGGCGATGTTGTGGTGGTTGTTGTTGTTCTATAAGTGGGTGGAATAAGGAGACGTGCTAGCTGACCCACCGTATCATTCATCAGATCCTGCAAATATATGACACATATTCTTCATTCAGTCAATTCCATCACTCTATCAATCGACATTCATGCATAAACATAAACTTTTCCTGGTATACTTAGCACATGCATTCCCCTATAATTGCTACATACATCTTCAGCACCTTTTCCTCTAAATAAAGGAACAATGATAACTTTCACCTAATCCTCAGGCCTTTTCTTGAGATATAAACGACTTAGAAGAGCATATCATGGTTGAGCTAACGAAGGAACTAGGAGAGTGGGGGAAGGGGAGGGGGTAGCTGTGGGAGGTGGGTCAGTGTGGGAGAAGCTGAGTGTGAAAGGGATCTGAGGAACATGGTGTCCAGTTTGACCACTATATAGGTAGCAGCAGAGGATGGATGGGACCTTGGTGGTAAGGATCCTGGGGGATTAGCGGTAACCTCACAGCCAGAGGAATTAGCAAAGAAAGTCAAACAGGGTCAGTTGGGGACAACTCAGGTAGTGTAAGAAGCGGGTTAGCACAGCTACAGGTCAACTCTCAGGTAACTGTTAGGACCAAGGCGGGTAGGGTCCAGTGCAGGAGGTCACACTAAAGCGGCAAACCCAAAACAGATGGATAACTGTCTCTTTTCTGTAGCTGCACATGCAGACATCAAAAGTGATACTACAAACATGCATATCGACAATAAAAAAAAAATAAAGCAAATTCAGTCCGCAGTCAACCGCATGGAAAATAAGTTTAATATACACAAATGCCCGGAGCATAATTGCGAAATGCAATGAATTTTTATCCTATGCAGTGACTGCAAAACCAAACATTATTGTAACCTCAGAAACATGGATAACTCTGAGAGTAGATACTTAATCACCAAGTAAGCAATACCCGGATACAAACTATTTACGAATGATCGCTTATACAGGGTAGGCAGTGGAATTTTGATCCTAGTTGATAAAAATCTAAGTGCTATTAAGATAAACAAGATAGACACACACACACTTACTACTCCCTTTATATTGACATTACCGACAAGTTTAAACGTAAATTACTTACTGGCATTATTTACAGACCTCCTAAGCAAAACAAAGACGATGATAAGATACTATAAAATGAAATCAAAACTATAGTAAACAGTAAAGAGGTTATGATAGTAGGAGACTTCAATAGTCCTAATATAAACTGGAACATGTTAACAGGTGACCGAGAGGGAACGAAACTAACGGAGCTGATTGAAGATGCTTTTATAGAAAGTTAATTAAAACGCCAACTAGATGTAAAAACATAATCAAATTTTGCAAAGTAGGCAAGAGTTTGTCAAACAGCAATCACAGTTTGATTAGATTAGAGATAAATTTCAATTAAGAAATAAATGACAACAAACTCTTGATCCCAGATTATAGGCGAGCAAATTCTGAAAACATTAGGTGTGAAATTCGCAGTACCAGTTGGACAGAACGTCTTGACATTCACACAGTAGATCACACATAGAGGCAATGTGGAATATTTCTAAAAACACACTATTCAAGATTGAAACTAACATATTCCACGAATTACGAAGAGAACTTGCAACATTTCAAAACTATCATGGATGAATAGGGGAATAGAAGGACAAACTTGCCAAATGAAGAAAATATACAAGAAATTCAAATCAATGGGAACCGACGAAAATGAAAATGCCAGGAATTAATCAAAATCCGATAAAAGTGCAAGAAGGTCATACGACAGAATAAATGCGAGGAAGAAAAAAGAATTTCATTGAAAGTTAAGAATAATCCTAAGGATTTCTTCAATATATAAGACAAAAGAAGACAGTAAAAGAAGGAATTGGACCATTATTATGAAATGAACATGATACACAAACTAACAACAAGGAAATGACTACCATATTAAATTATTCGTTTCATTCCGTATTCACAATTGAAGAAACATCTCGAATACCACAACCAATGAAAATGTTCCAAGGATCTGAAGAAGAGTTGAAGGTTAGAGAAATAAAGAGCTCTGAAGTACTTAAATACCTGGACCAACTAAATCCTAAAAAATCCAACGGCCCAGATTACTTAGATCCAAGATTTTTCAAATATGTCAAGAGACAGATGATATAACCCATATCAAAAATATTCAACAAAATCTCTTTTGGATGGTCAGGTGCCAAATGACTGAAAACTAGTAAAAGTTACCCCTTTATTAAAGAAAGGAGACAAAAAGTGTGCCTCAAACTACCGCCCAATTAGCCTTATGTCAGTGTTAGGTAAAATGATGGAAAAAATAATACAATAAAATTGTCACGTTTCTAGAGGATCACAAAATTATACCGGACAACAACACGGTTTCCGCAATAGTAGTACATCTTGCTTGACAAATTTACTGGAATTTATCGATGTTATTTATCAGAACTGGGATGAAAACGTACTGTCTGATGTAGTATATTTAGATTTCCAAAAAGCTTTCAATAAAGTACCTCACAAGACTTTTACATAAACTAAATGCACTCAGAATTGGATCAGAGACTGGTTTACTGGAAGAAAGCAGCATGTAGTATCAAACGACAAAGCCTCAGATTGGCTAGACGTAAAGAGTGGTGTGCCACAGGGGTTAGTCCTAGGCCCCACTCTTTTCATAATTTTTTTTTCTTTTTTATGTTGAAGGCTCCAGTCACGGACAAAAGTCCACATCAAAGCCTAGAACTCAGTCTCATATCAAAGATCTCCATATTTGCTGATGATACTAAACTAAGAGGAAGAGTTGTAACCAGGCGGGACTGCGAAATGATTCAGAGAGATCTTTACTCACTAGTAGAGTGGTCAGACAAATGGCAAATGAAGTCTAATGTAAACAAGTGGAAAGTTATGCACTTTGGAGACAAGAATATACGTTACAACTACAAACTTCGGAAACTCTCTAACTAAAGTAAATGAAGAAAAGGACCTTGGAGTTGTCATTAGCAACAATCTGAAGTACATTAAACAATGCCAAGCAGCAAGTATAAAAAGGCAACCAAATGTTAAGTTTCATAGCACCAAATGTTAAGTTTCATAGCCAGGAACATAGATTACAAGACACCACAATTAATGCTTACACTTTATAATTCTCTAATAAGACCACAACTTGAATATGCATTCCAGTTTTGGTCCCTTAACTATAAGAAAGACGAGGAAATATTTGAACAAGTACAAAGACGTGCAGCAAAACTGATCCCAATCCTTACAAATCTGTCATATGAAGAGAGGCTAAAACATTTGGATCTCTTCTCCCTTAAAAAACTTAAACTTTGCGTCGACTGAATCCAGGTGTTCAAAATTCTGAACACGTTCAATGATGTATATCACGAATATCTTTTCTAAATACAAGAAAATATGGTTACCTGGACAAATGGAATAAAACAAATCTATAAGATGTAGTATGGACGCAGGAAAAAGCTTCTTTTCCTATAGGTGTGTTGAGCACTGGAATAAGTTACTGTCAGAAGAAGTGAATGCTAAGACAATAATTACATTTAAAAGTTGTTTAGACAAATATTTCATAATTTCAGGTATACTCTGAAAAAAAAAAACGCCAGAAATGAACTGTATAAACGACACTGGTAACTGGGACAGTAGAAGGTTAATGTGCAGCAGCAGGGATTCATTGATAGCTTATAAAACGGCTGAGTGGAATTACATTTTCTTGTCAAGCTAAACTTTTTTTTACCAGACAACCCAGTCGTGCACCAATCAGGCCTGTTGTCTCTCTTTCTCATGTAAAATCATGTAAACCCTTTTCTTCCATTCTAAACTACATAACAGATCTATCCACTATCACACTTTCTCATCCATACTTCAGCATTTCAACCGTAATCCCATCCTCTCCAGGTGTCTTTCCAACCTTCAGCCTCATTATAGCCCTTTTTACCTCCCTTTTTGCTATAAGCCCTTGTACTTGCATCCTCTTCCTTCCATCCTCCACACCCATGTGTGTAACAACTGCTGCCTCTCCTTCTGCCACATTCATCAGTTGTTCAAAATACTCTTTCTAACTTCCTTTCACTTCTTCCATTTGATTCAGCAACTCCTCTTCCTTACTTCTCACATTAACATTTCCACTCTTACCTCCACCTCTCTCCTTTTTCACCTCTTTCCAGTATAATTTCTTATTATCCTGAAACTTTTCCCTTATCTTTCTTCCAAAACTTTTCCTTTAACTTTCTTCTAAAATCTTCATCTGCTCTTTCTTTGCTTTCCTCCATCAGCTTCTTAACAGTCCAATTACTCATTCTATATTCTTCCATACTCTTTTGATGAACTTTCAGTGGTACATTCCAATCAAGCAATCTACCATATGATTTTTCTTCTCTTCCACAGCATTTCTAATCTCTTCTGTCCACCATGAATTGCCATCCTTATTCCTACATCTCACGACCTTGTATCCAACTACTAATTCTACAACCTTTAATAGTATTTCTCTAAACGTTTCAAGCAACTCATTCACAAATGACTGTATCCTACATTCACTGCATTTCCATCTAGGTTTTCAGTTACCTTCCTTTCATACTCCTCCCTGTATCTTTTCAGATTCATCTTCTCGCTTGCCAACACTTTTGCCTCTCACAACTTGAACATCTAGCATGGCTTTTCTCAATCAAACATTTTTGCTCTTCTCTTCTAACATTCCTCACCCATGAATATGTGGATCATCCAGTGCTGAAAAAAGGTGTTTGCAAGGAATAAACCACACTCTGCACAAACATCCATAAGATAACTTCCATTCTCATTTACTCCAGGCACTCCCCATTTACCAACTATCTCACCACTCTCATCAAATCCCACACTTGCATTCATATCACCCATTACAACTATGTTTTTCTCATTCTCAAAACCATTTACACAGTAATTCCTATATCTCCAGAAACACTTCATCTCCTCCATACCTCACAGTCTTCATATTCACAGGCACATATACACATATCCAAGAATATTTCACAATTTCCTTTCTATCTATAGCTCTGACGCCTCTTCTAATTGGAAATCCCTCAAAGGGGTGGCCACGGCAACAGAGTTTCCACATCTACAGAACTCCAGTGCTGTTACTTAGCCTTTAGTGCCTTAACCTTAACAGGCCACTGGCAGAGGGCAAGTCTCGTGCAGTGTTTGCAGAGGCTCCTTTCTAATGTTCCTAATGACTACTTCTGTCTAATGCTCCTACCTACTGCTTCTACTTACTGTTTCTACCTAATACTCCTGCCTAAATGTTCCTACCTACTACTATCTACTTCCCATACCATTTTGCCAAAAGGCAGGGCTACCACATAATGTTCACTGCAGGAAAATTTAGAGTTACAAAGAATGAGCTATGTGAGTTAAGTGTTGCCCTCACATAAGTACTCTTGCCAGTTACTATCCGCTCTAACATTTATAAGCTCCTAATGACAATGCCCGTCCAATCTATGGCCATGGCCCCTAGTCCCTGGCGTCATGGGGTGCTAAGAATCTCCAGGTTTGAGCCTGACTCTATTGCCAATGAGAGGGAGGGCTCTAGCAGTAGTAGTACCGGCCCCTCCCATGACTCTCCCCTCTCT
>JAYMFT010007400.1:0-17045 GCA_038088735.1 Panulirus argus
AATGTTTAAGGAAAATATGTGGTGTGAGATGGTTTGATCGAGTATGTAATGTAAGGGTAAGAGAGATGTGTGGTAATGAAAAGAGTGTGGTTGAGAGAGCAGAAGAGGGTGTGTTGAAATGTTTTGGACATATGGAATGAATGAGTGAGGAAAGGTTGACAAAGAGGATATATGTGTCAGAGGTGGAGGGAACATGGAGAATTGGGAAACCAAATTGGAGGTGAATGGAGGGATGAAGTGAAAGGGATTTTTAGCGATTGGGGTCAGAACATGCAGGAGGATGAAAGGCGTGCGTGGGATTGTGTGAAATGGAATGATGTCATATGCTAGGGTCGACGTGCTGTCAATGGACTGAACCAGGGCATGTGAAATGTCTTGGGTAAACCATGGAAAGGTCTGTGGGGCCTGGATGTGGATAAAGAGCTGTGGTTTCGGTGCATTACACATGACAGCTAGAGACTGAGTGTGAGCGAATGTGGCCTTTTTTTGTCTGTTTCCAGGCGCTAACTCGCTGATGCAGGAGATGGTGATGCTGTTTTCTGTGGGGCAGGGTGGTGCCAGGTATGGATGGAGGCAGGCAAGTATGAATATGTACATGTGTATATGTGTATATGCATGTATATATGTATATGTTGATATGTATATGTATGTATTGTGCATATAGATGCATGTATGTATACATATATGTGTGTATATGAGTGGATGGGTCTTTCTTCATCTGTTTTCTGGTGCTACCTCACTGATGCAGGAAACAGCAGTCAAGTATGAAAATAAAAGAAAATATGTATATCTGTAAATGAAGCAAGTGGAGTGGGTGAGACATGGAAGCGATGCTGGCTTGTGAAAGAGTGTGTGGCATGCATAAGGTGGAAGCTGGGCAGCTGAGAAAGTGTAATGATTGGTGGGATGATGAAGTTGCTAGAGAAAGAAAAAAGAGAGGTGCATGGGTGGTACTTAGGGGATGGAATGCAAATGACTGGGAGGTTAGAAAAGAAAGCAGTGGGAAATCAAGAGGAAGATAATGGGGCTGAAAAAGATGGCTAATAAGAGTTGGGGTGAGTGAAAATCAGTAAACTTCAGGGAGAATAAGGTTTTGGAAGGAGGTTAAATGTAAGAAGAAAACATTAGAACAAATGAGAACATCAATGAAAGGGGCAAATGTGGGAGTGGTGAGGTGAAGAGGAGGATATGGAGTGAGTATTCTAATTGACTGATGAATGTGCTTGATGACAGTGTGGCAGATGTAGGACATTTGGGTCAAGAAGTATGCAAAGTGATGGTGTCATGGAAAGTGCCTTGGTGAAATGAGATGAGGTAGTGAAAAGATAAAATGCGGCAAGGCAGATGGAATGGATGGTACTGCAGTTGAATTTTTTAAGAAAGGGGGTGAGTGTTTTGCTGATTGATTAGTTAGGATTTTTAAAGTATGCATGGATCATGGTGAAGTGCCAGAGGATTGGCAGAATGCATGTAAACTGCCACAATATAAAGGCAAAAGGAATAAAAGTAAGTATTCAAACTACAGAAATATAAACTTGAGCGTACCTAGTAAGTTGTATGGGAGAGTGGTGATTGAGAGGGTGAAGGCATGTACTGAGCATCAGATTGGGAGGACCAATGTGGTTTCAGGAGTTGTAAAGATTGTGTGGATTAGTTACTTCCTTTGAAGAATCTGTGTGAGAAATATTAAGAGAAACAAAAGGATGTGTATATGGCATTTATGGTTCTGGAAAAGCATATGATAGGGTTGATATAAATGCCTTGTGGAAGGTCTTACGAATATACGGTGTGGGAGGAAAGTTACTAAAATAAATGAAAAGTTTTCATCAAGAGGGTAAGGCATGAGTATGAGTAGGAAGAGAGGAGAGTGAGTGGTTCCAGATGATGGATGGTCTGTGGCTAGGGCATGTGATGTCACCATGGCTGCTTAATTTGTTTTTGGATAGAGTAGTGAGGGAGGTAAATGCAAGGGTCTTGGAGAGAGGGGTGAGCATGCAGTTTGTATGGGGTGATGGGAGCCTGAGAAATGAGTCAGTTGCTGTTTGCTGATGATACAACACTGCCAGCATATTCAAGTGAGAAACTGCAAAAGTTGAAGACTGAGTTTGGGAGAGTGTATGAAAGTAAGAAGTTGAGAAGGGATGTGAATAAAAAGCAAGGTTACCAGTTTAGCTGAGCAGGTGGACAGGTTGGTTGGGGTGAGTTTGAAAGGAGAAATTATGGAAGAAGTGAAGTGTTTAGAAACCTTGGAGTGGGTATGGCAGTGAACAAAACTATGGAAGCAAAAAATGAGTCACACAGTGGGTAAGTGGGCAAACCTACGGGGAACATTAAGCAGTTCACGGAAAGAGAGGTTGTTATTTGAGATGAAAAAAGGTATGTTGGAAAGTATGTAGGTAATAGTTGGTAGGCAACCACCGACCAGGAAGGTATATTACCAGTACTACCTGCCTGGGTATCTAGAAGGTTAGTGATGGATGTGTAGTGAGCCAGCACTTCAGTGGTTGTCAAGCTGTACTCCTTCTGACCTAGGTAGCTGTCTCTTCTTTCTCCATAACCCACACACAGACTGCTAGTGTTTAGTCCAGAAACATACTATCTCTCCTTGTCACATATAATACTTTACAACATTTAACTCACATAAATCATTCTTGGTAACTCTAGATTTTCCTGTGGTCAGCGCTATGTGCTTGCCCTGCCTTTTGGTAAAATTGTAAGAGCAATAAACATAAGTAGTAAGTAGGAACATTAGGCAGAAACATTTGGTAGAAGTTGTAGGTAGGAGCATTAGGCAGGAGCATTAGGTAGGATTAGTAGCTTGGAACATTAGTTAGATATATTAGGTAGCAGTAGTCAGTAGTAAAAGTACGTAAGAGCCTTTATGATCCATGTGCTAGAGTTGCCCTCTGCCAATGGCTTGTTAAAGGTGAGGCACTAAAGGCTAAGAAGTGGCACTGGGGTTAGGTAATTATGAAGTCTTTTTTCCCTTGGCCACCCCTTTGAGGGAGTTTGAAGAGGGAACGGGCATCAGAGATATATGGAGATGAAGATTTATACATACACAGACATAATGAGGGTATAGCAGTCCTTACAATGTTGTCTGGATGCGAGGCATGGGTTATATATAAGCGTATGTGGAAGAGGATGGAGGTGTTGGGAATGAAATGTTTGAGGACAACATGTGGTGTGAGGTGGTTTGATTGAGTAAGTAATAAAAGGGTAAGAGAAAGGTATGGTAATAAAAGATAGTGTGGCAGAGCTGAAGAGGGTGTGCTGAAATGGCTTGAACATGTGCAGACAATAAGTGAGGAGAGTTTGAAAAAGAGGATATATGTGTCAAAAGTGGAGGGGACATGATAAAAAAGACCAAACTGGAGGTGAAGGACAGAGAGAAAAAAAACTTTGAGTGATCAGGGCCTGAACATACAGGAGGATGAAATGCATGCATGGAATAAAATGAATTGGGACGATGTGGTATAAGGGGAAAACATGCTGTCAATGGACTGAATCAGGGCAAGTAAAGTGGCATGGAGAAGCCATGGAAAAGTCTGTGAGGCCTGGTTGTGGATAAGGGGCTGTGGTTTTGATGCACTGCACGTAAGAGCTAGAAAATAGTTGTGAGCAAATGTGGGCTTTTTTCATCTGTTCCACATGCTACCTTAATGACAAGGAAAACGATGGACAATTAAGAAAAAAATCTTGCTCACTCATACATTTATGTTGTTCAAATGCCTTTACCAGCTCATCACAGCTCTTTACAATATCAAGTTTGTGAGTCTTTGACCTATTCAGAGTTTCTATTACACATTTATTTTGAGATTCCCTTTCATTGAAGGATCTCAATGATTGGTCTTTCTGCTTATTTAAATCATATATGGTAGTGATATCCATACCATACTCCTAGCTCAAATGTTTTACAGATGCACCATAGTCAAATCTTTATAACACAGTAATCCCTCAATTTAATGGACCCTAATATAGCATATTTTGAATTTAACGGACTGGGCAAATAATAATGCATTAATTAATAATAACTGACAAAGTAAAAAATCTCAAATACCGCACCATGCACATTTCATATTGCACTTGTTTTTGGTAGCGTGGGGAATACTCGCTTGGTTGATGTGTTGAGGTAAGAGAAACACAGACTGGGAGGGAAACACTACACAGATTCTAACGTTTCGACAGTCTTGTTTACAGAACGAGAACGGAAGAACAGGACTCCAGCTTATATACGTGTTGTCATTGGCCTTCACCCCCCTGGCTACATGGTGTGACCTCCCGAATGGTTGCACCTGGCATTTGACCCTGCTGCCCCTGCCATGTTCGACCTGGCTGCCCCTGCTGTGACTGACCTCATTGTCTCGATCAAGATTAATCTTGCTGCCTATGTCTCAGTGATCTGTCTCGTGGCCACTCTTGCAAGGCACACAAGCCCTCCCGGTGATTCGTGTTTTCTTTTGTTGTTATGTAAGCCGCCTCAATTATTTTTCTTACTTTTCTCAAACTTCCCTTGCTCAGTATTTTCATCCCACTCCAGTTCAACAAGTGCCCCTTTCCCTCTGCATGCACCACCAGTGAGTTAGTTAGAGGGGTGCAAAGGACCTCTAACTCATTGGTGGTGCAAGCAGAGGAAAAAGGGCACCTGCCAAACTGGAATGGGATGAAAATACTAAACAAGGGTAGTTTGAGAAAAGTAAGAAAAACGACTGAGGTGGCTTACATAGCGACAAAAGCAAACACAAATCACTGGGAGGGCTTTGTGTGCCTTGCAAGAGCGGCCGCGAGACAGATCACCACAGCAGAGGCGCTAAGATCAAACTTGACGGAGACAACAAGGTCAGTCACGGTATGGGCGGCCAAGTGGAACATGTCAGAGGCAGCAAGGTCAAATGCCAGGCGCAACTATTCAGGAGGTTACACCAGGTACCCATAGGGGTGAAGGCCAATGACGACACGTATATAAGCTGGAGTCCTGTTCTTCTGTACTCATTCTGCGATCATGATTCTGTTGAAATGTTAGAATCAGTATGGTGTTTCCAGCCAATCTGTGTCTCTCACCCCACCACATCACCAGATTGTCATGGAATATTCATATACTCGCTTTGTTTCAGTCTCAGTCTGCCTTAAGCTATTGTGCAGTCAGGTTGTACACAAAGAATTGTGACTTTATTTATTAAATAATATTGCAATCCTTACAATTCAAAATGGCATCAAGTGACAGAGGAGTTAAAAGAAAGTGTGTGAAATGTATATTGTATCAAAAAATGGTTACATTCGATTTACTGGACTTCCGGCATTAATGGACACACCCTACCCCGTATTAGTTCATTAAATCGAGGGATTACTGTACTCTAAATTTCTTAGCTACTGATAGTGAAATGTGCTTCCTTTTCCTTTCCTCATGGTTCCCCAAAAGAGTATCTGATGGATTTTTTTATGTGTTTATGATGAAGTAATGCATGAATATACTCTGACTCAGGTAGCTGTCTTTTCTTTCTGCCTCGCTTTCTGTCCACAAACATACATAATATTTCTCCCTGTCACAGACAACACTTGACAACACTTAACTCACACAGCTCATTCTTCATAACTCAAGATTTCCTGTGGTGAGTGCTATGTGCTAGCCCTGCCTTTTGGCAAAATGGTAAAAGCAACAGCTAGAAGTAGTAGGTATGAACATTTAGGTAGGACTATTAGGTAGAAACACTAGGTAGAAGTAGTAGATACGAACATTAGGTAAAAGTAGTCAATAGGAAAATTAGGTAGGAGCCTACACAAGACAGGCCCTCTGCCAGTGGTCTGTTAAGGGTGAGGCACTAAAGGATAAGAAGTAGCACCGAAGTTCATTACTTATGGGAATTCCACAAGGGAACAGGCATCAGAGATAGAGCTAGATAGATAGATATCAAATAACCAAAAAAATCACATACTAAGGCAAGAACCTCTGACAGTGAACAATGCTGACAATAACTGGATTTCCCAGGCTAATGGTTGGCATAGTTTGCATCAGCTTAGGTCTGATCAGGCCACAGATTTCTCATAATAAAAGGCAGTAAGCATATATTAAAAAAAAATCCTGCATCTGTTTTTTCAATGTAGGCTTAAAGGATTCTTGACCTGTACCACAAAATATCAAAGGAACAGGGACCATTCAGTTTAGAGCAACTAAGAGAGAGACATATGGTAATCCATGCTTGGCAATAAACAAAAGGCATTAAGAACACTGCTTTAAACCTAAAAGAAACCCAGCATGGAAGATAAAGACTCACAAAGTCAGGCATAATTCGTGTAAATATATCAAAAGGATATCAGTTAAAAATACACATTTGCCTGGTGAGGAAGCTGGGACAATTATTTGATGCATTACATGGAGAATCAAGAAATATATAGAGAGTGACTAAAGAAACATTCAAAAGAAGATTAGCCTTGTGGCTGATGGCCATACCAAATGAACCTTGCATTAACAATTAGACCAAAGAAGCTGCCTTCAAAAGATGAGGACATTAAGAGTGTAAGGATGAAAATGATATGAATAGGAGTTATGACTGGAAATTGCTGTTCACAAAACAACAATTTCTGTGTTAACATAAATCGGGAAATAATGTTCAGTAGCCAGAAATCAAGGTAATGAGATGAAAAAGTTCCATAAAATTTACAATAAAGGAGTTGGAACTGGGATACCTCTAAACTCAAATACAGAGAAAAAGTTAAGAAAGAGGAAGGAATGATTTAATCCAGAAAAAAAAAAAACCTTACCCTAAAAATTTGGGAATTTCAAGAATAGTGGAGAGTATTTTTCTTCTTAGATTATCATAGAATGCAGAAAACAAATAAAGGGGTAAGGGTAGCTCGTGCCCAACTGCTTAATCATGAGTATGAGTATCATGTAATCATTTAGCACATTCTACTAGAGAGCCATGCTCGATATCACCTGATGTTTGCTTGCCACAAAGTGAACATTACTTCTTTGCTGTTTAGCATGACAACAAGAAATTTGTTATTTGCACAAACACATGGCACACTGAGTTTTATATATTATGATTCATACAAAACTACCTTGTTCATAAAAGAGAATGTAATATTTCTGAGAAATATTATGTGTTGTTTGGATGGCATCATCTGAGGAGGGTCATGAAGGTGCATGAGTTGGCCTACCAGTTATCCAAAAAAGTCATTACTTATCAGATTTCCATGCTTGTTTAACCTAACTTATTGTGCTTCCCATTTTCATCCAAATATTTCATTTGTAAGGAAAAAAAATGAAAAACGATAACATGAATGAACATAATTTATAATGGCAACAATAGGCTCAGCCATCTGTTCTTGATGCTACCTCACTAACGCAGGAAATGGCAAACATGTATAGAAAAAAAAACAATAGTGCATGGTAAGTAATGAATAAAATCCTAATGTATCTGTTATAAAATGAAAAGTACACTGCTTTTCTCTTATGATTCATGCTTATCTTCCACATTACATTCTCCCTATCATCCAGTCTCTCCTAACCCACCACTGGTACTGAAGTATCTGGCTACAGCACTTTATGAAAACACAGATGCATCATATGCCACACACAGATTGTGTATAATGATTACTGTTTCATCAAAAATTAGTATGAAATAACGCAGTTCAGCACTTTGGTCAACGATTCCTATATCACCAGAAATATCACTAATACTTATGTCAAAATGATACAACTGAGGGGAAAACTGTCTTTCCCTCCAGTCCCAGACAATGCTGTCAAAGGCAATGCACTGTGAACTGCAACCACATGCAGCGCAGAATCTATTAGCACAAGGCACCACACCATCTTCAACTGTGTCGACACAGGAGGCATTTATTTCATTAGAATCACTCTCTCTTTAATCTACATAAAAATCATCATTATGCTCATCAGACCATTGACAGAATGATTATCTTCACCCTCATCATCTGGTGAATTTTCCTTACAGTACAGTAGGGTCTGCTCGATTTCTTTCGAGGGCAAAGCTGCCATATATCTTTACTTTGGTATGGCTAGGCATTAACTGACAACCATATACATTCTATGGGTATTCAGCAACTCATTACTTTCACAAAATTTGTGTGCCAGCTTTGAATGGTGATACAAGACTGAGCACAAAAATACTCCCCTGTAGATGGGGCTTACATGATGAGAATTCTTGTCTGCAGATGCTAAAGGGTTCACAAAAAATTTTAAAAGGAGAAAGAGCTTCGACATGTGCTATAGTGAAAATATATATGGCACTCCATACAGCCAGCATCTGCAAAGTATCAGAGGAACAAGACACAGCAGGATAAGGAAGGGAGAAAAAAGTTTTTAAACAATACTGTGGACAGGGCAAAGACAATTTGCAATTTTTTCCAAAAATTCATCATGAGTAATTTGTCTGTTAAAGAGCAGCTAATCAGGCTGAGGGATTTGAAGGGAAGCATTGTAGAGAATGACATGCTCGAAAGTGTTCTCATAAAGGAAGGCAAAATAGCACCTCCTATCCTCTATAAAAAAAAAAAAAAAAAAAAAAAAAAAAAAAAGAAAGAAAGAAAGAAAGATTGGAAAGGAAGTCTCAGAAAGTTGTAAAGGTTTTCAAAAAGCTATTAACAAAATTATATACAATAATGACCAATATAAGCCTCATGGTCCCAATGAAATTTAACTATAGATGCAGATCCACCTGACAAACCCCTTGAAATGCTGTTCAAGATGTTGCTGGAAACAGAGAAAATGCCAAGGAGTGGAAAAGGGCAAACATCATACCTCAGATGGAAGACTAGGAAGAATTCCTACAAAGAAGAAATTATATAAGTGAAAGACAAGAAAGTTTCAGGGTAGGGTAAGGAGTTACATGTAATGAACTTCTTTAATATCTACATGAGTGTGCTCTGTTTTATACATAAAGGAAGGCTTGGTGGATTGTTGGCATCTGGACACCCAGAAGACATTTGAAACTATACCACACTGGAGGCTGATTAAGAAGATGGATCACCACGTATTTGATCTATGTGAATAACTTGCCAGAACATTTGGACTTGTACCTGAATATCTTTGCAGATGATGCACAGGTCATAAGGAAAGTGAAAAGCAAGGAGGATTTCATCAACTTACATGGGAACCTTGACAGACTCCAAGTTGGTCTGATACAAGGTTGAAGAAGTTCACCCTAGTACAACGTGATTAAATACAGAGACTTGGGAGTAGACATTGTCTCTTTCCAGTCACCAAAATCTCATTGTAAGGGAACTGTTTGCTAGCAAATATCAAAACTGTATTTAACTTTACGATATGGAAATATTCATCAAACTGTTTACGTCCTACATAAAGCCAAAACTGGAATATGATCCTCTATATACAAATAAAACTTAGAAAATCATCTCTAACTTATACTCACATACTGGACATCAGTTGGGTATACAGAATTTTCAGTATCTTGAGGAGGTGGCTTGCTAGCCTTCTTAGTAGCAGAAGATGCTAATGAGTTCCAGATGGATGGCCGGACTTTAGATTTGTCATTACGATCAAGTGGTTTTAGATGGGCACCTGAAATTTCAAGCAGAGGGATTGGAAACATTTTCCCATTAAAATTTGCTGAAAATTTTCACCATTATAAATGTTGAAGTAAACAAGGATGGAAAATTTCATACCTTTAAACCTTACTGCAGTGTGCCTATAAATATAACCTTACTGCACTCTGCTGCGCTGCTCAACATAATTATCCAACTTCCTTCATTTTCTTATGGTTAACTCTTACTCTCTCAACCATCTCACATTCTAATTTCATTCTCTTATGGTTAACTCTTACTCTCTCTACCATCTCTCATTCTAATTTCAATTACAGACTAACTTAAAGCTCCCTACCAAACTATGAGTTTTAACTTTCAGGTTCACAATAACAAAAGTACATGCAAATTATGGAAAATCTGTTTGCAAATAGTGTAAGCTCCTAAAATCCATGATCCAACTTAAAGTATGAGTTTCTTGAGATAGACACCACTTACCATGCACTGTCACAGCCCATTCCATAACAATCATTGTTCTCACAGTCTGAAAGTAAAGATCTATGCTTTTTGCAGTTATTTGTCATATTTTGATATATTCATCCATATGATACTGCTGGTGGATGTAGTGCTGTACAAATACAACTAGTCCTGCTATCTGGTGTTTTCCTATGCAGTGATTTGTTTATCCAATGATAATAAAAAATGAAAAAATAAGTAGACAGAGAGAAATGAAGAAATTTTAGCATAACCTCCTGAAACTCTCTACAACTATGAGTAGAAAGTACCAAAGTGAGTCTTGTACCTTTGGGAAGAAAAGCAGGAATAGAATCAGCATGGAAGTAACACTGGTCATTTTCAAAGGGTTTTGACTCATCAATGTGGTGCTGATACTACCATAGCTCTTGTCTTGCCTGCTTCATCAGTAAGAACAATTCCTGAGCATGCAAGACAGTGTGAGGCAGTTTGCCTCCAACACGGTGTTCATTTGTAGCATCAGTGAAGTTGTTGAGAAAATAGAACATATGTTGAGCGTCTGGATCATACATCAGAATGACTGTAACACACCTGTACTAAGTGTTATGTATCTTTACTCATACACAATACTATTCAAAGCAGTATTTCTTATCTACAAAATCAGATTAATAATGTACAGTACAGCAATAATAATAATATTGATACATATACACACAAATATCCCCGAGCTCTGGTCAAAGCATACATATAGAAAACCTTTCTCAGTACACTAAATGTGATTTATGAAAAAAGAAAGAAAAAGGATACTAATCCATGAGGTGGATAAGGTACGTCTGGTGTCATGCCCTGACAATGCACATGCTAGAAAAATTCTGTGATCTCAAGTGGCCAAAAGGAGAAGGTCAATGACATCATCTCTATTGGGACTTCAACTGGTCAAAGGAGTGCCCAAAACAAGCCAGCCACTGCTACTACCATGGCTGAGTGGACAGCAAAGACTGGGAATCAACAGCACTTCCTCAACAGAAATACTGAGGGAAGGAAGGTCCTAACCCTGACTTTCTTAAAGAATATCTTATTCTTGTGAGAAAGACCACAGAGGAGAAAAAAATCCTTCATACAGCTCAATGTTCACATGTGTAAGCTTTACAAATGATTCCATAACTTTAAAAAGTGATGTCCAATTCTTTTTAAAACAAGATAAAAGAATAATACCTAAATAGAGACAGGTCAAAATACATCAAAAGTAAGTAGATTTAAATAAGCAAATGCTGCTGCACATACTTAAGTGCCTCTTTTATTACCAATAAATGGCTGTGTGTTTTATACATAGGTAGCTGGTAATAGTAGGTAGGAAGCCAAAGGCCACAAAGGTATATCACCAAGACTACCCACCTGGGTATTGGAAGGGTTAGTGATGGCTGCAAAGTGAGCCAGCACTTCAGCGGTTGTCAAGTTCCACTCCTCAGACCCAGTTAGCTGTCATTTCTTTCTGCCTCACCCACACATGGACCACTGGCATTCTGTCCAAAACATACAATCTCTCCTTGTCACGCATAACACTTTACAACACTTAACTCACGCAGCTCATTCTTCATAACTCTACATTTTCCTGCGTTGAGCACTATGCACTAGCCTGCCTTTTGGCAAAATGATAAGACCAACAGATAGAAGTAGTAGTAAGTAGGAACATTCTGGCAGGAGCATTAGCTAGAAGTAGTCAGTAGGAACACTAGGTAGAAGCCTCTGCAAACACTGTGCTGGAGTTGCCCTCTGCCAGTGGCCCATTAAAGGTGAGGCATTAAAGGCTAAGAAGTGGAGTTCACTAGTTACAGAGATTCTATCGCCCTGGTCACCCCCTTGAGGGAGTTCCGGTTGGGACCAGGCATCAGAGATATAGGTAGAACAGATATATACATAAGTGGAAAACTGGATGTCCAATTTTCTGCTACTTTTACCAGACATGTGAGAGTAATCTTTTTCCTTACCAAGAACAAGCTGCCTAAACTCATCATAGGTTGGTGCTGAATGAATGGCACGTAGCTTGGCTGCATTTTCTGCTGTGTAACGGCGATCTGCTTCTAACCCTGCTCTTAGTCTTGCTTCAAGCTGACTGGAATCCACGCTTCCTTCCCAGCCTCCACATGCCATAACGCTGAAGAAAATTAATTTGAATTAAAACAACTGGAAAAGTGGCATAAGCACTGTACTTAACACATCTGTTAGCTCTTCATCTCTGTGTCCATGACATCTACATAGATACTGTACAAGACATCTTTGACAGTCTGCTATACATAAAAGAAAACAATTAAGACTGTATGTCAAACAACTCTGACATAAAAAATCATCATATAGGATACTTCAAAATATATTTGTACGATAAAGTACCCTTGCCCACTACCATTCCTGCCACTTCCAAAATTATAAAAGTTTAGGTCTGTATATGACGTAACAAATCTTGAAATCATTTCTTAAAAAGCACTGTACTCCTATTCCCTAGTAAAATTCATGCTCTCTAGGGACATACTGAGATCATTCTAAAATTAGCTATCGTTAACCCATTGCCTGCTGGTGTGCTGGCTCTGGCAGTTGACTGCAATGTGCTGTATATAGGCTGGATCATTTAAAAATCAAAGGCATGGTAAACAGCTGAACAGTAAGCCATGAAGCAATTACAGTAATCCCTCAAGTTAACAGACTAACAGGGGGAAGGGGTGTCTGTTAATGCTGAAAGTCTGTTTAATCGAATGTAACCAATTTTTGATGCAATATACAATATGAAGTTCAAACACTTTCTTTTAATTCCTCTACCACTTGATGCCATTTTGAACTGTAAGGATTGCATAATTATCTACTAAATAAAGTCACAATTCTCTGTATCCAACCTGACCGCACAATAGCATGAGGCAGACTGAGACTAAAACAAAGCAAGTATATGAATATTCCATGACAATATGGTGATGCGGTGGGGTGAGAGAAACAAGTTGGGTGGGAAACACTATACTCATTCTAAAGTTTCAAATGGTTGCGCCCGGCGTTTGACCTTGCCACCTCTGCCATGTTCCACCTGGCCACCCAGGCCATGACTGACCTCGTCATCTCCGTCAATCTAGATCTCGCCACCTCTGCCATGGTGATCTGTCTCACGGCCACTCTTGCAAGGCACACAGAGCCCTTCCGGTGATGCATGTTTTCTTTTGTCGCTATGTGAGCCACCTCAATCTTTTTTCTTACTTTTCTCGAACTGCCCTTGCTTAGTATTTTCATCTCACTCCAGTTCAGTAGGTGCCCTTTTTCCTCTACATGCACCACCAGTGAGTTAGAGGCACACAGAACCTCTAACTCACTGGTGGTGCATGGATAGGAAAAAAGGCACCTGCCAAACTGTAGTGGAATGAAAATACTATGCAAGGGCAGTTCAAGAAAAGTAAGGAAAACAATTGAGGTTGCTTACTTAGCGACAAAAACATGAATCACCAGGAGGGCTTTGTGTGCCCCACACGAGCAGCCATGAGACAAATCACTGCGACAGAGGCGGCAGAATCGTCTGATGGAGATGACGAGGTCAGTTACGGAAGAGACAACCAGGTGGAACATGGCAGAGGAGGTAAGGTCAAACACCGGGCGCAACCATTCGAGAGGTCACACCAGGTAGCCAGAGGGGTGAAGGCCAATGACAAAACATATATAAACTGGAGTCCTGTTCTTCTGTACTCATTCTGTGATCAAGACTCTGTCGAAACGTTAGAATCAATACAGTGTTTCCCATCCAATCTGTGTTTCTCTCACCCACCACATCACCAAAATGAATATACCCTAAGCTACCAAAAACAAGTGTGATATGAAATGCGCATGGTGCGGCATTTGAGATTTTTTAATTCTTTTCTATTTTTTCAATTATCATTAATTGATATATTATTTTTCTAGTCCGTTAACTCCGAAATCCATTATATTGGGGTCTGCTAATTCGAGAGATTACTGTACTGACAACTCAGACAATGTTCCCACATCCTTAGACCATATTTTTTCTACTCAGCTGGTTAGTAACCATCAAAATGCTATGGAAATAGTAACCTCCGACCACTACTTCTGATCCCTCTAATTTTGACTTTAGCCTTATTTGTATTATATTTTTCATTTTTTTTTTTTTGTACATACAAGCCCCAGTCAAAGATAAAAGTCCACATCAAGGCCAGGCCTTAACTGAAATATAGAAAGGTTAATGAAAGTAAAAAAAGAAGAAGCATGGAAAAGTATTTACGAATTTTAGAAGAAATGAAAAAACTATCTTTTAAAATGTCCTAGGTCATAGTTACTGGGAAGCATATAAGAGGGCTGAGAGTTCCAAAGCTTCAAGGTGTAGGGAAAGAAACAGTTGTCAAAGTGGCCCACACTCGAGTTGCCAATGGCCACACAGTAATCATGTGATGTATCAGCTTGCTGAGTACTGCATGGTCTAAATAGTTGTGGGGTCACACATACAGCCAGCTCTCATAAGAGGGAAAGTAAGCCTGGGAGAGCTTATAAGTTGGAATGCTTTCAAAAACTCTGTCAAGTAAGGAAAAAAGAGCTAAAGCCACCTCAGATGTGAGACCAGTATTCCACGCACGGACAGATCAATCCTAAGTATAAAGAAAGCAACTGTTCGAAAAAAAAAGGAATTTTGATATCTAAACAAGACACTCAGTTTCTTAGCGGCAGACTTAGCTATTTCTTTAATGTAGGGTTTCCAAGAGAGAGTGGATGTCACAGTAATGCCAAGTATGTTCATTGAGTCAAAAGGTGGAATTATAAAACCATTAAAGGCAAGAGGAGAGTTGTGAGGTAATTTCGATAGAGAGATGGGTAGAAACTGGGTCTTAGAAGCAATAAACTTAACCAGATTTAACCCAACTAACTGAGATATCCTGTCCAAATCTGAGTTTACTGAGGAAGTTGTGTCAAGATTAGAAGATCTAATGAGAAAAGAAGGCACAGAGCTGAAGAATGAGGATAAATGCAGTGTTGAGTTGTCAGCATATTAATGCATTTGGTTATTCATGAAAGAAAGAAAATCTTTTGTCAAAAGAAAAAAAAAGCGGAGATAGAACAGAACCTTGAGGGGCATCGCTGCTGATGGAGAAAGATACAGAGGCAGATGCATCAACAACCAAAAAGATAGACTGGCTGTAGAGGAAGCTAGATATGAGGTAGCAAAGTGAGGGTAAGAAGCCAAAAGAGGGGAGCTTAGAGATGAGAACCCAAAGCTAAACCCTGTCAAAGGCTTTGGATATGTAAAAGGCAACAACATAGGATTCCCCAAAATCTTTCAAGGATGATGACCAGACATTAGAATGATAAAATAGAATATCACCTGTGTATCTCACCCTAGAAAGCCATACTGGTGATCAAAGAGAAGGGCTGTAAGATTCAAGATGTCTGAGGAAATGGAAGATGAGGTATTCAAAGACTTTGGAAATGGTGAGTGTCAAAGTGACAGGATGATAGTTTGAGAGGTAAGAACGGCAACCTTCTCAGGGATAGAATGTACCAAAGCATGCTCCCAAGAAGAAGGAAACAGATGCACAAGCACAGGCACAAGTTCAGGAGCACACTTTTTCCTTACACGGGCATTGATGCCATCAAGACCATAAGCCTTACTTGTGTCCAGAGAGAGACAGCCATAGTACCATCAGAACAGAGAAAAGGAGGAGAGGTAAAGCGACAGAAATTGATAACGATGCGTTTAGCTAAAGACCAGAAAGACCCATCAGTGGATGACGAGTCAATTGTAGTTCGCTGATGATACAGCAATGGTGGCTGATTCAAGTGAGAAACTGCAGAAATTGGTGAATGAGTTTGGAAAAGTGTATGAAAGGAGAAAGATGAGAGTAAATGTGAATAAGAGCAAGGTTATTAGGTTCAGAAGGGTTGAGGGACAAGTTAGTTGGGATGTGAGTATGAATGGAGAAAAACTCGAGGAAGTGAAGTGTTTTAGATATCTAGGGGTGGACTAGGCAGTGAATGGAACCACGGAAGTGGAAGTGAGTCATAGGGTGGAGGAGGTGGCAAAGGTTTTGGGAGCGATGAAGAATATGTGGAAAGAGAGGGCATTATCTCGGAGAACAAAAATGGGTATGTTTCAAGGAATAATAGTTCCAATAATATTATATGGTTGCGAGGCATGGGCTATAGATAGAAGGGATGTAGATAGAGTTATACAGAGGAGGGTGGATGTGTTGGAAATGAAATGTTTAAAGACAATATGTGGTGTGAGATGGTTTGATCAAGTAAGTAATGTAAGGGTAAGAGAGATGTGTAGTAATAAGAAGAGTGTGGTTGAGAGAGCAGAAGAGTATGTATTGAAATGGTTTGGACATATGGAACAAATGAGTGAGGAAAGGTTGATAAAGGTGGAGGGAACAAGGAGAAGCGAGAGACCAATTTGGAGGTGGAAGGATGGAGAGAGAGGGATTTTGAGCAGTTGGGGCCTGAACTTGCAGGAAGTTGAAAAGTGTGCATGGAATAGAGTGAAATAGAATGATGTATACTGGGGTCGACATGCTGTCAATGGACTGAACCAGGGCATGTGAAGTGTTGGGATAAACCATGGAAAGTTCTGTGGGGCCTGGATGTGGACAGGGAGCTGTGGTTTCTGTGCATTACACATGACAGCTAGAGACTGGGTGTGAGGGAATGTGGCCTTTTTGCCTGTTTCCTGGCGCTACCTCGCTGATGCAGGGGGTGGTGATGCTATTTCCTATGGGGAGGTGACATCAGGAATGGATGGAGGCGAGCAAGTGTGAATTTGTACATGTGTATATGTGTATATGATGTGTATGTATATGTATGTATATATGTATATGTTGGTATATGTATGTATTGTGCATATATGTGCATGTATGTATATATGTGTGTGTGTGTGGGGGAATGGGTCTTTCTTCATCTGTTTCATGGTGCTACCTCATTGGTGCGGGAAACAGCGATTAAATATAATAAATAATAATTCCCTCTAAGGCTTAGTCCTCTGTTCTTAATGCTACCTTGCTAATGCGGGAAAAGGTGAATATGTATAAGAAATTGATCTATAT